>JAHWXV010596734.1:0-10313 GCA_024586415.1 Phrixothrix hirtus | reverse complement strand
AATATATATATATATATATATATATATATATATATATATATATATATATATATATATATATAGTGAATTTTTATTGCATTTTCTATATATTTATTACATTTTGCAGCGGACATGAGTTCTACTATATTAGTTCCTTTAATACCTTTTTTATTACTGTTTTTGGTAATTGCAGATGACAACTTACAGAAAATATTATCCAAGGTATGTTAATATTTATAATAATAAGAAGAGTTGTAATTGATTGAATTTTATAGTTTCATCAAAATGAATATGTTATAAAGATTGAGCGTTTGGAAACGCGCAGCTTTAATCCGAAATATTTTACCAATTTTAAAGCCGCGTCCTTCAAGTATAATAGAACATCTTTTGCTATTAACGTAACTTACACTTACAAAGTAGATGTTGGATATGACATACAGGTACGTGCCTAATTAATGTTTTTCTTATGAGTATTTTGTCAAATAATTTTAGGTTGTTGTTCAATTACATAAATTCTTAAGTAATGAATATCGCTATTTTCCCTTACGAGTGCAATTACCGTTCTGTGATGTATTTGAGCATCACGTAGTTGGACTTGGAATGTTTCCTTGTGGAAATTTTACCGGATGTCCTGGTATAAAGGTAACTGTTATTGATATAGAGTCTTCTAAAAAATATTTTATACGGAGTTGTCCAACGGGGAACATGCCATTTCAATGTGGCCATAACAAAACTACTAAATAATAAAAGAAAACCACTTCGTCACATTTATTAACATTATCTTGTGCAATTTTAACTTTTATAAATAGTGACTATTAAATTAACACCATTAGCTGTTAATATCAACCTCAAAAGTCTTTCAAAGTAGCGAATTAATTTGTCCCTTTATGAATTTAGTTTCAGGCAAAAGATTGTTCTACGAGGTAATAGTAATATTTAGTTGCTGCTTGTATTCACTCTTTTACAAAAATAAACCTATAGTTTACAAATCTGATTATTTTGATGGTTAATTTATGTCTTCGTGGTTGAAACTAATTTAATGGGTACCATCTTTGACTAGCTCTTGCACTATTTGCAGTTGTCTGATTTTGTTGAAAGCAGAAATTGTCTTCGCGATTGCAACTCAACCTTAACGAACGTCACGGCGTACATAATAAAAGTATCAAGTCCAATTATCGCAAATACCGATACACCACAACTGTGGATGTTCAACACTCCAGTAAAGAACGTTTGGTTTAGTAGAGTATTTTGAATTAAAGCAAGCTTCATCTATCATTAGCAAATAATCTAGCAAATCCTTATAGTATTTGCATGAATCCATGCAGAACGTGGGGTAGCTAATTTTGTCTTCATCCCTTAATTTTCGGGAACCTTGAATTTCATATGAATAAAAATTTAAATCGTTACAAAGGATTATCAGTAAGACAGTTTGAGTTTGTAAAGCTAATGATCGTTTTCTTATGAACGCTACCGGTTTGTGTGAACACCGGTTCGAATAAAATCTTCAAACTTCAATATCAAACTATTTTTATTATTAAAAAGTCTTATCCAATGTAAAATTATTTTTTTAAAAGTATTTTTTTATTTATTTTAACGTTTAAATTACGTCGCACATTTCTCAGAATTTCAATGAGTGGGCCTGTTGAAACAAAATATTTTAACAAAAAATGTGGGTCTATCAATTATAGTCAAAACTGCATCTATTTATGCGTAATTAATTCAACCTTTCAAACTTCGAACACAACTTCTTTTCCTAAGGTAACCGACTAAGGAATGGTTACACATTTCTGTAGCTATATATGTAGTATGTATATTAATTGATATTTATGAGTTATACAGAATTGATAACTTTAAATATTTAAAATTTAATTCTAATTTAACTAAAACTTCCTTTATAATTGTCAGCGACACAGATGATTGCACTTTTATCGTTGAAAAGAAACATACATGCTTTGAAATGTACTTGTTGTGCTAGTTCCAAAAATCACTGAGTTCCCCTACAGATATGCATCACTTCAAACCGTCCATTTATATGTTTTATATTTTTGTGACCATTTTTCTAGTTCTTCTCAACCTCAACTTGTTCTATATTCAAAACTACGTAAAAGAAGTATTCTCTTATATAGTAAGTTATAAAATCACACCGTGTATTTAGTTTTGATTTTAATTAGAGGTTTCTAAATTCATATTACATAATTTATGTAAGATCCCCTACACCCTATTCCATACATTTTACGCAACGGCTTAAATCTAGTTGTAAATGCGAAACCATAAGGGATTATCGTCACTAATAACGTCAAATGCATCTTCATTCCACATTTTCTATTCATCTAAGATAAGAAAAACCTCATATTCTTTACTGTTCATCTTAGAACAAAATCGCATGGCGTTTAGGCGAGATTAGCAGCGAATCGAAAAGCCACTGTACGCAGTCTCTTTCGTTAATGATTTATTCAAAAAATTGCGAATGTCCAATTCAAAATGATAAAGAGTCAAACTTATTGTCAAATTAACGTCCAATGTAGATGTTTTCCAATCTAGGCAACATAATGTTCTACAGAATTTCTAAATAAATTGTTAACTATTACTTGTAAAAAATGAAATCCTATTATCCATTTCTTAAAAGGCGTACAACTTAAATACCAATATAAATCTGATATGTCTGAAATTGAAACTTTCGAAAAATTTAATTATTTAAGGTATTCTGTGTTTCTTTAGGTATAAAAAGCAATAAAGAAGTAGTAAGAAAAATATGCCAAGAAACCGATACATAATAAGGTGTCGTTTTTAAAGGATGATATGCAAATAAATAAAAAAATGAATAACACATTCATATATATAAAAAATTTATATCTTTCCATTCTGCTCAAATGTGGTATGAATCAAAGCAATCGACATGAAGTGCCACTTTGAATCTTTTGCATACTGTTTCCACTTTTTTGTGGCAGAGTCGGCAACGGGTTTGATTTTCTTGTGGGTCATGTAATGATGCATAGCGTCATATATTTCATCAGCATTTTCCAAGGCAGTTGGCGACTTCTTTTATATTGCAACAGCCATGCGTCTTCTAAAAGTGACCTGATCCATTTAATCACTCTGTTGTCGCACCTAAGAGTAGTACTTTCTGCTTTAGTGTTCAACAGCCACGTAGGTGAATTATTTATGCCGGCGTTATTTTTCCCCCCTGAATCATCAGTTATATGTTCATTTTCTGGTAGCATCACATTTGTATCTATTACATCTGGGAGATTCTGAATGTCATCGATGTTTTCCAACTCTTCCAATAGTTGATATACAGTTAGATCCCTGCATGAAACAATATCTTATATAAATAATATTCCTGTATGTGCCTAGTGTCCTTCAAAGACGAAAGCAGTTTTTGAAAGTAACTTTTATATTGTGATATAAATTGTGGTAATCGATTCATTATTTAAAATAATACAACACTATTTTCAATTAAATACAAAAAGTAATGTTATGCGTATTGAGTAGTAGCTGCAACTAAATCAGAACAATGTTTATGCCTGACCTATTTTATTACCCCTAAACAGGATAGAAAAGGATAATTGCTGTCCTCGCAAAGGGACAGGATTAAAGATAAACAAATAATCTTTATGGTGTTTTTATAATGATAATAAACACCATTTATCATTACAGGGAAAAACTGAACATATTTGCAACTGGAATATTGATTACAGCAGCTTACCTCCTGGAGTACCCAGTGGAAGGTATTTGACAGTACTCAACGCTAGCTATCATTCAGACCTATTGCTAGTTGTCCATACCTATTACGAAATAATGCGCCCTATTAAGTATAAATAAATGATACGTGTACTTCATAAAACAAGACAGATGCCAAAATATTACTTTAGGTGTATTCGGTTTTTACATTTTTTGTTTTGCTTTACTACTAATCCTTCGGTAACTGAATAATGTACAAAATGCACTAATTGTGTTTCGTGCGATAATTGATACGTTAGTAAGTTCTACTTAAGGCTGCTAGCGGTTGGCGTTGGGCAACCCAAAATACAATATTCTAATTTTATTAGTTTTTCATTGTTTCAATTAAAATTTTTAAACATGGATAAGTAGAGATTCGCGGAATAGTATGACTTCATAAATAATAGTTTTATCTGCAGTTTTTAATAATTACGGAAGCGTAATATTGAAAAAACGTAAATTAGCGTTTTTTCAATATTATACTTCCGTAATTTATTAAAAACTGTATGATTTATGAATACATCCTTTTTTAAAACTTTTAACTGCAATTATTAAAAACTAATAAAATTTGAATACTGTATTTTGGGTTGCCTATTCCCAGTCTTAGGCAGCATTAAACCTGTTTACTTGAATTACTTCAAGGCGACTATAGAAATATTCAATAATAGAATTTTGGTGCATAATGTACACAATGGATACTATTGTTAATAAAGTGCAAAATTAAAATAAATAAATACAGTCTCATCCATAAATATATCTAATTATAGAATTTGATTTCTTGCTAGTTTCGCCTACAATGAGTAATGACTGTCAAGGATATGGAAATAGCTCAGAATAGGATATAACATTAATAATATATAAAAAAACACAATTATATGTGTATATATAGTTAAAAAGCATGAGTGTAATAATATGATTAATTGCCAATAAATTCAAACAATAAATGGTACGGAATGGCATTCGAATAATGTAAATAAAGTTTATTTACATTATTCAAATGTCAATGTGAATGAATTTTATTTACATTATTCAAATATCATTCCGTACCATATATACATATAATTGTGTTTCTTTTTTATATACTATTAATGTTATATCCTATTCTTAGCTATCTCCATATTCTTGAGAATGCTCACTTATTGTAGGCGAAACTATTAGAAAATCTAATTTTAAAATTAAATATGTATTTTAATTTTACACTTTATTATAGAAATATTTTTGTAATTTGGAGTTCCTGTAATACCTACGAAAAAGATTGAGAGTATATTAATAATAACTAATTGAATTTAAAGTTACAGTGCTGTGCGTATTATACAGTCATACACAAAACATGTAGCACCTCGTGTAAGAATTAAAATTGTATGAATTGTAAATATATTCAAGGTGGTGTTAGTTTCTTCATAGCAATCCTCCATGGTTTCAACTTTAGAAGCGCTAACCGCTATAAAAATTATTCGTAATATTTGTCTCGCGACACAAAGTTTATTGCTCATTGTTTTCAAGTGTCAGTTATTTTCGGTGTCGTATAAATTAGGTCAGATGTATTAAAGTGGAAATAAATTTACCAACGAAGCATTTTTAAAGAAAACGTGGTTTTTGTTACAATTTTGACATCTGGTTTCAATAATTTAATAAATTATTACGCCTAAGCATGCTACATCAAACGCTTTTTAATATGTTTGTTTTATAGGTTATACTTTAGCGTAACAAAACATAGACGGAGCAGTAATTTGCCAAACTTTATAAAATACGCGTCATACAATTCGTCAAGTATTCAGGAGCTTATGGAAACTAGGTAATCACAAGGTGAGGGATATATTTTTGTTTATTACATATTTTTAACAAATTAAATTAATCACATAAAGTGAGAGATATTTAATTACTTAAGTTATGGGATTTCTTATGTCCAACATTGGTTAGCGCGAATGTTCAATATCACTTCCATTTTATTGTACAACACCAACGTTTCTTCAAATTGTCACAGCATTATTCCAAATGTTTGGTTTAATTGCACCAATTTTCTCTCTGAAAACGCATTTTAATTCTTCCAGCGTTATTAGTTGTGTTCTAAGTATCAAATGTTTTTAAATAACCCCACCGTTGGATTACGATTAGATGATCTTGGTGGGCATAAATTTAGAAGATGTCTGCTTATAACGTGATCTTGAAAATTAGCAGTTACAATGATGTAACTGGCCTGTAAGTGTAAGAGAGTGCTCCATGCTATATAAAAACTATAGTTTCCATTCCTTTTCACTGGTTTTGCAACTGTCAAATGACGTAATCCCTTAAAATTTACAAGTATCATTCACCCGTAATAACTGAAGATACGGATTCTTGACTGGGGATTGCCTCGAAAACGAATGGACCAATGATGGAATTAGCGGTAAAACCGCACCAAACAGTGAATATTTTACCATGAAGACTTCCTGAAAGGTTTCATGAATTTTCTGTTGAGTATATTTGATAGTTTTGAGTATTGACTCCACCGTTAAGTGATACATGGGTCTCACCTGTTCATAAAATATGAGTTAACCTTCCGCGTTCAATTTCCATTTGACACAATACTTGTAAAGAAAAATCATATCTGATAACTAAATCTACCTCATTTAATTCAAACAACTGTTGCAATTTATAGGGATACATCTTTACCATTTTGTATAAAATTTTTCAAACCGTGGTGTATGGTATTTGCAATAGTTTGATATCGCATTCATCCTAGTCATTGCTAGCGGATTAGTGATGACCGCTTTGATTTTGCCGAAGAAATTTGGCAAGTTTGACATCACTAATTTTTAGCCTTCCTGATTTAAAAGGCCAGGAACATACTCTGTTGTTCCAAATTTGTTAATAAAATTAGGCTGCGCTTTCATTTGATAGGACCCTGATCTCAGAATAATTTTTGTACGAAAGCTTCGTAATCAAGTGCTGTAATTTCTTCTAAATTCATAATAACGTTGTACTAACCAGTTCTTGTTTATAGATCCATGTTACTAAAGGTTAAATCGTTAGAATTTGCTTTTACGTGCGCCATATTTTGAGAGAAATGTTCTAAATTGCGACGATTTTCTTTAACATTTATAAATATAGTTGTCATGACAACTGCTTTGTTTTACATAGATGTAAAATCACATTAATGAAGCAACCGAATTCCATTTACTTTTTGCTATCAGCTTAATTTCTTAAAATTGTATAAGAATTTAAACACATCCGCGACTTTATGATAACCCAATAAATTAAGTGTAGGTAGCATTACTGCATAATTTTGTTTTCAGTTAAGGGTTACACTAGACTTAAATTCTACATTTATACAAAATTACTTAATTTGCTTATCTAAACTTTAACGTTACCACCGTTTACTGGACGTGTTTACAATTATAATTGAACCCTTATAATCAAATATAGTTGGAATATTTTGGTAATATTGTAATAAATTACATGCAATAGAGTAACTGTCTTGTTTGGTGAAATGTCTAATATGAAGTATTTCAGAATAATTCAAAAAATTTCAGTTCATAGGGGACAATAGCAGGATAAGCGCATTTCGATTTTAAATTCAAATTAAACAAAATTTTGTGTCTATAACGATACAATTTGAGGCGTAAATTATTCTCAGACGCCTAAGAACGAAAATGTTTGACATATGCACTATACAGGATTTTTCACAAAAGAACTCCGGGGTTTTGAGGTTAAATATTTTTATTAAATCAAAATCTCAGTTTAATGTGTTATACACGAATTTGAAGATAATGTTCTCAAGATTTTGCTACAATTTAGTAAATTTCAATGTCAGCCCTATTAGTGGCACGGCATACATCCAAGCGAAAGTTTGCCCCTTGTCAGATCCCGCCCAGCATGTCTGGGGTGACGATTGCCACGCAAGCGAGCATCGGTTAGCTGAGATGGGTTAGATCTCAAATTTTCTCTACATACATGAGGTTCTTCACATGTCTCCAGAAGAAAAAGTTCAAGGAAGTCAAATCTTGGTCCTTTGGAGGCCAAGGAGTAGGCCCTTCCTTTCCAATCCACCTATTGCCGAATCGAGTATTGAGTGCTTCTCGCACACGTAAACTAAAGCGAGGCGGTGCGCCACCTTGCTGAAAATGGGCAAAACCCTTCTCCGCCTCAATATCATCCAACTGAGGAAAAACATACTGCGCTAACATGTCACAATAGACATCACCACTTATTGTCTTTTCAACAAAAATGAAGGGGTCTATAATTCTGCCATGCATAAGGGCGTACCAAACATTCACTTTGAGTGAGTCATGCTGATACTCAATGAGACGGCTATGAACTCCAAATTCTGGTATTGTGTTGATTCACAGTACCGTTTACATGAAAAGTTGCCTCATCGGTAAAAATTACATTTTTTAAAAACTTGTTATTTTCGTCAATTTTGTTCAGCATATTAATAGAAAACTGAAACTTCTTTTCCTTATCTGTTGGTGTAATTTCATGCAAAATTTGTAACTTCTAAGCAGTTAAAGAAAGCATTTGTGAACAGTTGTTCTCGGTATCCCAAACTCGAGGCTACGTCGTGTCAAGGATTTTTTAGGGCTTCGTAGGCATGAAGTGCGGATTCTGTCAACATTCGCTTCTGACACACGCGGCTTACCAGACGACTTTTATTTACATGCTCTTCCAATTTCTTTAAATGCACTTAGCCATTGCAGAATAGTTTTATCCGTAGGCGCACCAGCACCATAAATGCGTCGAAAATTATTCCTCTGTACCGTGACAACCGAATGAGTTTCTACGAGCCAAATAACACGTTGAGTTTTTTGTTGAGGCGTCGACATTGCACTGTACTAACTGAGAACGACCTGCACTTACTACGAGCTAAACGGTAACTCTAGCGATAAACACACTGAGTTAATATCTGCTAGGCTATTGCAAGGTCAACTTTCTGCGGTGCCGCTAACTGTTACGTTAGACACACTAAGTGAAAGTCTTCTGCGTTATTCTAATGTCAACGCTCAAATAGAAATTTACTAAATTGTTATAAAATTTTGAGAATATTACCTGCAAATTCATATATAACATTAAACTAAGATTTTACTTTAATAAAAATATTTAACCTCAAAACCCGGAGGTCTTTTGTGGAAACCCTATACAAACAAATATATTTTGCACAAATTGGTAGGTAATAAAATATAGGAAATTATTGGAATTGTTATGAAAAAACTAGATACAGATTTTGCATGATTTTAGTGATTAACTTTGTTAAACAGTGTTTGTAACTTCTCCAATATATGACATCTATAAGTTATTAGTATAAGTAAAAACCTTAATAAGTAATCATGTTTTGAGTTCCTATGAACACATTAATGCTGATTTTAAAGTTATGCTTGTATATCTGTACTATATTATATGAATAAATATAGTTATTTGAATTAATAAGGACATTTATTCTGCAATGTACTGTGATTTCGTAAAGTAACCATAAATTCGATAGACTGTCTAAATTTTTTTTTGAAAAATTGTTCTGACATGTCAAACGTTTAAAGTAATTTGCCATTTTATTGTACATATATTTCTTTATGATTTTCGACCATTTTTCAAAAAATTATGACGTCATCGATATATTTTTAAATAGCAACTCCCGTTTTTTTTATGGAATCTTAAACAACGTATATGTTTACGTACAACAATGTTAAAATTGATTTAGGCGACATAAGGAAACTTTCAAGGAAAATGACATTGAAATTTAAAAATCATAAACTTTATTCACAATGCTAAATTACAAAAAGTAACTACATTAAGTGTTCAAACTGTGTGGCTTGTTTGTTATCATCGAAACCAGGTAATCTTTTTGAGGTCTGTCACTGATGACAATTGGGCATTTTGATTTGTCGGATAATTTTGCTTAGTTTTCATTAAACATATGTAGCTAATGCCTTTGAAATGATTATTAAGTATTTACTTTATTGTGATATTTCTAAGAATCAATTGAATAAAGTAATGATGTTCAAAATATTAATATTGAAGTTGGAAAATTTAGGGGACAATATGGACAATATAGAATTCCGCTGAAAGATGAAATTATTCCTGAGAAGATTAGCTTCGGCTGAACTTGGGTACAAAGCTATTAGTACGGGGATAGGATTGCCCCAGACAAAATCTAAATGCAGCGCACCAGCTCAATTTTCGTTCAAAAAATAAGGCCCTAAAATTCTCCCCTCAAGAATACCGCACCACACATTCACTTTTTCAGGCATTTGAGTGTGACTGTTCAACATCCAGTTAGGATTTTCTACAGCCCAATAACGACAGTTTTGTTTATTTACATTACCATTTAAACGGAAGGTAGCCCCATCAGAGAAAATTATATTCTTTTCAAAATTATTGTCATTGTAACATAATGCTTGCATTTTTTCACAAAACTGATTTCTGCGATCAAAGCTGTCATCAGACAGCTCGTAGACCACGCTAACCTTATACGTATGATACTTTTCTTTTTCAGTACCTTGTTAACGGCGGATGGTACCAAATTGAAATTAGAAACAATTTCCGAAAGGGTGATTTGGTGTTTATCCTCTACTCCTAACAAAACGTTAAGCTGATCTTCTTCTTTCACTGACGGCCGACCAGATTTAGCAAGATCACTAAGG
>JAHWXV010596726.1:0-10595 GCA_024586415.1 Phrixothrix hirtus | reverse complement strand
AACCGTGAAGTGTTATACTCAACAACTTTACACCTGCACCGATTACACCATACCCCCCCCCCTACTCTACCGCATAGCTACTGAGCTAGAATCCGTGGCAATATGTTAAAACTAGCTAATTTACATTAACTTTCATTCACATTCTTTTTGTCCAAGAATTTTATATATGTATACAAAATTTATTTATTCTTATGCATGATTGCATCAACAACATAATTTTAGAAAATAGAATGCACGAAGTCGTTGGCGACAAAGCACTATACGTTTGGTTGCGGTTAAACTTAACATGGGCGTAGAGCAGAGTTTAACGTGTAATCACTCGGTATACAAGATAAAGTAAAATACTGTTTTAATATACGGAATGCTAATAAAACATTAACTGCTGAAATATAATACGTCTTAATTGAGCCAATAAACCTAAAATTCAATATGAGTGATGGCATCGTATGCGATTGCCGAAGAAACGCCTGTACGTACAGTCGTTTTCGTCCGATAGTATTGTGTTATAATTCTGAGTCGCCAGTACGCGTTTATAAGAATGTAAAACATGATAATTTATCAAGGAATAATTAATTACTAGATGTTTTACCTTCGCAAGAAGCTACAAAATTTCCTTAGAAGTAATTGACATTTAATATGTTACAATAAATTTTAAAGGATAGGCATCTCACGTATGACAATTAAGGTATTATTAATGTTACATAAACACAATTTAGCGACGGTTTAAATTAAATTCTTCAACATGTTTATGGTGTTCTCGCTGAACTTGCTGTAGGTATAGATAGCGGTTTCTGATCGCTAGATATTGTGCATCGACGAAAAAGGTATGTAAAAAGTTTACTTGACCTTAAGACCCTTTAGAAGTGTATCCCCGGACAGTGGCTTATAGGATAATGCACGGCCGCCCAGGAGACATTCCACAGCATTATGTCCAAAGCAAAACTAGAGTAAAGAACGAAACAAAATTAGTCGAATCCCTAGAGATTCTGTTAATCTGATTTACTCGCGATATATAAATATTGCGGTTTCTCAAAGAAAAATTCACACACAAATGCAAAATTATACGATCAAAGTGAAACTTAACTCTCAAAATAGCAGGCCACCAGCCCAGATAATGGTTTCTAAAAAAACGCGTACGCGTTGCGCTCAGATATCACTTAAGAATTTCATGATAAAGCGCAGAACCTTCTGGGCCGGATTTTACCTCTACAGGAATGAAATTAGCTTTGATGACAAATTAAACTAAAGAAATGCTTGTATCCTGAAGGCAATCCCTAAAAATTATATAAGAAAAACGCTTCAATGCGAAAGGCAAACCTTTTAACTTATATTAACCACAACATTCAAATTACCAAGTTACTAAGCTATTAAATAACCTTGAACAATTAAACACCAAAATCTATACCAAATTTTAAGATTTATACCCAAGAACGTATTGAATAATTTAGTGCCTAATATCATGTTTACTTCAATCTAACAGAAAATTTAGAAAAATATCCATAATCAAAAAGGGAACATTACAATGTTTATTCAAAGGATGTGGCTCCTATGGTAAAATAACTTTAGCGTAATGGCTGATAAAATTAGCAGCAAATGTTTTGAAAGTTTTAGAATAGTAATTTTATGAATAAGATATTATTTCCGGTCTCAAATGCTGTAGTAGTTGACATGTTTGCCTCAACGCCCAAGGGACGTGGATTTAAACCCGATCGAGGTCGGTAATTTTTTTAGCGAAGAAACATTTATAAAAGGAACTAAAGACGTTGGTCATATATTAATATGATGTTTATAGCACGTTAAAAATTCCTACTGACGGTGGAACTTTTTCATATTCAGTAAAATTCTAGTAGGCCTGGCGAAATAACCACAATAGTTGAAGCTAAGAGGTTCAAACGAATTTCCAGATCCCGAAGTCTCAACTATAAAATAAAAGAAGAACATATTACAGTAAAAAAGATGGTAGTTTTTTTCAAATAGCATTCAGCAACTGCAATCTGTAAAATCTCATTCTAAGCTTCTTGAATCCGTCGCTGCATTCAGACATCAACATTATTCCAAAATTTACTGTAGTAGGCATGTATTAACTTATTAAAATACTAGGAAATACTGATTAGTATAATCTATTCAATCATCATTAATTGCTCATATTATTGAAAAGCCCTCACAAAATTGTGATATTGTAAAAAGGTTGAAATGTTCTAGCTCATTTAATTGTTGCAAATTCGAATGTTTCTATTGTTAAGATATTACCATTTTGTTTAGCCTTCAAAATAAATTTACTAAAGTATCTCAGTTGTAATCTATGACATCTACTAAAACCTACTAATAACTTATGTCACAACAATTTTGTATTAATGGAAACTTGTCATCAGAAAAAGTAGTTCTCATATTCTTTTAAATATTATTATAATTTTTAATGTTTTTAAACAAATAATTGAAAATTAGAATATTACTCACTCTTTTGGACTAGAGGAATTATTTTCTTGATCGCTACTAAAAGAATAGTTAGACCCAACGGAATCACTGCTATTTTCATCGTAAAGAAAAAGATCTCCACTATTAGTAGAACCAGAACTTCCACTTCCATTATTACTACTATTACTACTAATAAAAGCACCAGGTTCGAAGAAAAATTGTCGATTAACATCTAAATCTAAGTTTTCCATATTAAACATTTTCTTATGAACTACAATATTTAAATATACATTTTTTTTTATTATAAAATCACTTTTTTGACTAGAATCGTTAAATGGTTACATTTTCGTTAGTTTAAAACATTTTTATATAAAACACGTGCCCTAACAAAGGAAACATGGAAATTGATTGTTAATTTAAATAGCTATGAGTGCAGGACACGTGGACGAGTTAAAGGACACGTGCTGACGCACATGAATAACTGTGTCCCGAATTTCTTCGGATACAAACGCGCTTGCTACCGGTATCGCAACGGTATAGGCTGCGCTGGTTCAGATTTAGAACTTCTCTCCGCCCTCTTTTACCTACCCCAAATGCAGCAAAAAGATAACTAAATTTATAACTTACAATTCGATTTCCTGGCGTTTTTTTAAAAAAATACAGCTACCTGTGTTTATTTCAGAAATTGCAACAATTTTTAATAATTGATTTTCTGTTCAATAATATCTATTTCACCGTTATTTTACTTTAGGTAAGAAACTATATTAAGTTTATCTATAATAGTCAATATCAAACAGGGAAAGCTGCAACTTCATTTTCATTGGGTAATTAACGAGTCGGTTCTGCACAACTCTAAAAAATAATTTCATTAAATACAGTGTTATCAGATGTACGAAGTAGGTAAATTATTTATAATTCAATATATAACAAACGTGTTATAAATTCCATAAAAATAGACGATCGGAGACTCCAGTAAATAAATTTAGACGTGCAAGACTGATAATTTGTGAAGTTAAATCTTAATCAAAGTTTTTCTTCCTTGTTTACCACTTCTCTTTATGCATATTTTGCGTTATTTAATGTTAATCTGCCATTTAATTCAACATCGCTATTCAGGTAATTATAATTCAGATTAGCAATGTAGCAATTTAACTTAAATGTGGAAATTTAGGATGTATTTGTGATTATGACTGAACAACTATCTGTTTTATAAATGCTAGAGGAAAACATATAAAATGTTGGCAAAAGCTTACAATGTTTATTTAAAACATTTATAAAACAGAAAACTTCTGTAATCAAGCAAACTTTGGATCGATATGAAACATCGTTCCGGATGGGCACAATACACCTATGTATAGTGTGCGTCATAAATCTGCCAAGGTTATCGAATTGGATGTTAACAAACATTGGCTTAGGTACAAAATGAAATTTAAAAGTATATTATTGTATTTGGTATTCAGAATACTTTAAAGTAGCAAATGTTCATTTCAATTCTATTTAAAAATGCAGTTACACAATGATAAAATGCCTCCTTTATTAGAATTTGTTTATAAAAAAAAATATTTTAGCAAGTGTCCTATTAGAAAGTCAAAGTTAAAATATATTTTAATTTTGTTTGCGAATATTTTTTTATTTTTACTTAATGTGACTCCATCCAGGTTGTGTAAAGCAAGTAAAATTCTGGTTACTCCACAAGACATTATAGAATTTTATAGATAATTCCGTCGATTTTAGTAGAAAAGCACTTAGAGACGAAGTCAATTCTACGGTTATGTACCGTCATCTAGGTATACTTGGGACATTGGGGCAAACTTGGAACAGTTGCGGTATATTTCATTTTGATATGCCTGCGAACACTGATGTTACAATTTCGTGGGTTTTCTATCGATATCAGTTACTGAAGTGTTGCTATTATTAAACAAAAACAGTCCTCATTCCTAGGCCGGTAAGAAGCAATCTAATGCAGATAATTAAAACGGCTTTATTGTGGCATTACATTTCTATAAAGTAACCTTGCATGTTAATCTGTTACTATTAAAACTATGATGTAACATATTGCACTGATTCATAAGCTTACTTTTGGTAATGCTTGGTCACATTGGTAATACATCATACTTCTAGCCTGAAAACCATGATCCATGATTTCTTGAAAATATCCACGAAAGGAGCTACTTGGGACAAGTATCTCAAGTTACTAGCTGTTTTGAAAATATAATTACTAAAATGTATGTGCTCCTAGATTACATGAAAAATTTTTATTGCAGGAGACAAAATGCCAAGGATGCCCAAAGAAGAAAACTTGGCAAAAGCTGTTGAGGCTGTGACAAGAAAGAACCAAGTCTGCAGAAGGCGGATGAAAAATATGAAATCCCAAAAAGTACTATAAATAACAGAGTGAATGGGAAGAACATGCACAATTATGGACATCCTGCTGCATTAAGCCGTGCTGATGAAAGCTTATAGTGGAAGAACTCAAAATAACAGGAAATTGGGGATTTCCATTAATCGATCTGGGCATACGGTTCATTGTAAAGAAATATCTGTACAAAAAAATGGGAATGAAAAGGGTCACTGCCAAATTTGTGTTTCACGTTCTGATCAAAAAGAACGTCGTGTTGAAACATGTCATGCTTTGAAAGAACGGCTCAAAACTAATCCAGATTTTCTGTCGAAGGTGATTACTGGTGAAGAGTCATGGTGCTATGGTTACGACCCAGAAACAAACAACAGTCAAGCCAATGGAAGGCGTCATTGTCCCTCCGTCCTGAAAAATGTCGTCAAGTGAAATCAAACATCAAGACAATGCTCATTTGTTTTTTTTAACTGAGAAGCATAGTTTATTCAGACCGTTAATCAAGCTTTTTATTTAGAGGTTTTTAAGAAGAACAGTGTTCGTCAACAAAAGACCAGATTTGTAGCAGATAGGGGACTGATTTTTCCACCATGACAACGCATCTGCACACACAACCATCTCTGTTACCGAGTTTATGGCAAAAACGGCAGGTTCCGCTGCATCACGCATCTTACTCATCTAATCTAGCGCCGTATGATTTTTTCTTATTTCCACGCTTGAAGAGGGATATGCAAGGACTTAGATTTAACAACATTGATGAGATCAAGAAAAAAACGAGGGAGGAGCTGTTAGCCATTATTGATGAGGAG
The DNA here is from genome assembly GCA_024586415.1 of Phrixothrix hirtus. Classification (NCBI taxonomy): domain Eukaryota; kingdom Metazoa; phylum Arthropoda; class Insecta; order Coleoptera; family Phengodidae; genus Phrixothrix; species Phrixothrix hirtus. The sequence continues at coordinate 5,018 of JAHWXV010596726.1, read as the reverse complement.
TATAAAAAATGTTTCGAACAATGGAATCACCGATTGGACAAATGTATTAGTGTAATGGAGAGTACTTTGAAGGGGATAAGATTCTTTTGTAAAAAAATTGAAATACATAGCTTTTAAAAAATAATTCCGATTTCTTCTGGGTACCCCTCGTATATCGATATAAGTAAAGCACGTTTTAAAGTTCTGGACACGTTTATGTCGTAGGTGTTTGATTTTTTGTATACGATAACTCAAGTCCGACTAAACTGTTTGCTCGAATTTAAAAAGTACAAACTAGGAGATGTTTTCAGGAATTTCAAATCTTTTGGTGCCGTTTAGTGAAAGGGGCAAATTAAGATAGGGAGTGGTATGCAAAATTTTTCAAGTAATAAATTTTTGGTTAAATTATTTGAAAGATCCAAGAGCATAAATGTTTTAATGTAGAATGTATCCATATTATCTCTAAGCTTGCACTTTTAGTTCAGTACATAGTGAGAATAAAAATCTCAAAATCTATCCATATGTACTTATATTTTTTCTTTAAATAACCGTTGTTTCGGTCTCGTTTGTAGGATTATCTTCAGATTTAAAACATGATACATTTTGAAACTTATATAAATAAATAAGTAAACTTAATTGACGAAAATTCAATACTAAAAACATTACATTTAAAAATTACATAATTTCCAATATGGCCGATTTTTAAAGAAATTTCCGCGATCGTATTATCCACGATAACTTGAAAGGGACATAGCGAACTTCTCTCAATTTTGGAGAATACAAATTGAGGGATTTCTCTGGAGTTCAAAAATTTGGGGTGGTGTAATTATTTTCCAGTATAGGGGATTCATAAAAAAAATTGAGATCATTTTGTCCACGATAATTCAAAAGCAACATAACGTATTACACTCAAATCTAGGGGAGGTTTTCTTAAGCTGAAAGGTTTTTAGTGGTGATCAATAAAATATTTTATAATTACTGAATTTAGAGGTTGTAACATTCTATTTCTTTTTATTAAATCTTGTTTGTATTTTATTCATATTTGCCTTTTATTTACTCATTATTTATTTGATTGTTAATTTTAAATCTTTTAGCATTACAATGGTAAGTATGTCGTCAGACTTCGTAACAAAGAACCCAAGTCAATAGCTGTTCTTGTGATTATAAATGTAGATCGCTCCAGGTATTTTCTTCCAAAAAGCGTTATAGGTTTTAATAGTCTCCCAGCATGTGATTAACCTCTAAACATTCAAGTGTTTGAGATTAGAATCAAAGAAATTCAAATATTTCGAACATACGTCGATCGAATTTTTAAATACTGACCAACGGAAATGATTTTCTCTGAATTGACAACTTTGTTTGGTGGCAGTCTCCTAAACAGTTCTGCGGGTTATCCTAAATACCTGAGTCCCATGGATAGAAGTTTTTAAATCCTGGTTAATTAATTATACTTAAAAATAGTCTTTAATATAAACAATTTTTCATCGATGTGACTTAACAAGAACCAGTAATATTCGTGTGGTAATATTTAAACTTTAAAGACAGGTGGCTAATTTTAGAATAAAATTATGTTTTTAATCTGAATGATAATCGATAGACATGTCAAACGCCTTCTTATTTTTGTATCACTCTGTATAGTACATCGAAGTTATTTAATAGACGTTTGGGTAAATTTGAATGTATCAGCCTTTTTGAATGCATCTCGTATGCTTTGTAACCTGTAACCTTAAACATCGTCATAATTTACAAATCTTAATTTAAAATTAGTCAATTCTTTCTAGTTTAATAAGAAATCTTATTTTTAATTCCGTCATTTTCAAAAGCATTTTAAGGAATTTTAATATATAAATAAAATCTTTGTTGTTACCTTTAAAATAATAAAACCCTATGTTAATTATTTATTTATTTCAGTTTTGTTGGAAATAAATTAAATATGGGATAGGAATTTCAAAATTGTTATAAAGTTTACGAAGATGATGCAATTCAGTAATTCTTAGTACAAGCATGACATCAGCGTTACTAGGCAAATTTGATGACGAGTGATTTTTGTACCGCGTTATGCAGTCCACACGATTGCTAGTTTGAAATGCAATTTTATTATTGGATATAGTTTTTCGTAAGTAAATAGTTTACCGTTTCGGTTTTTGTTGGTTTGAGTTCTTGTTTGAGAATATAACAAAGGAATTCGTTTAGAAACCGTCGAATAGTAAACATGTTGGTTTATTAAAAATGTAAAAAGTAACAAAAACTTCCGTTCGTTGTGTAAGAAGATGCTTCGAAATTGTTCGAAGTGTTCTATTTTGTAGAATTGATATTCCTAAGGAGTTAGAAAATCAAGGTTTCCCGTTTATACGGTCTTAGTTTTTGAACCAGTAAAAGCACGTTTTCCTCCATTTTTAAGGCTGGAGTTCCAAATTTGAGATCAAGTCAATTACCTAAGACGGAAGATTTCCTTCGTTGTGTAGTAAAACCAACTCATGCAAGTTAAGGTGTGCGTAAGTTTACTTTTTGTTAATTAATTAAAGTGATCGGTGAAAATGGCCGAAGCTCAAGAGATCGTAACTTTTTGAGTGTATTAAACTGAATTTTTGATCCTGAAGAAATTTGACTGTTCATACTTATTTAAGTAATATTAATTTATAATCTTTTAAATTTTAATTTGTATTCTTTGCAAGCGCGGGCCCCTTCGTAGTTCTTATTTTCGTCAATTAATTATTTCTAGAATTAAAACATTAAAATATTAAACAGAATGTAACGTAACCTATATTAATTTTTCTTGTGATGCATCAATATTTTCTTGTCATTATAGTTATTGTTAAAACACATCGTATTTTATTTGATTTCCATTTGTTAACATGTACTTTTATCAAAGCATAAGATTTATATTTTTATTTCAGGAATTTTTAAGGTAAGCAAATAATGTAAGCGGCCTCTTGAAGTATTGTATTAGGTGTTTAGCTAATCACGACGCCTGACCTAGCATGACTCAATGACGACCCAATTTATAAAGTAATTTTTCCGATTTGTTGGTAGCAATTTAACATTAACATCCTTCTAGTGCTGTCTTACCGTTTCTAGCTTTTTGATAAGATAGCTGTTTTCCCAAATAAAGCTAGTGGCGTCCTTTTAATGTTTTCAACGATTTCATGTAGTACAAATCTTCTCGAGCATTTGCCACGCAAAACATCTTCAGTTAATTGAGAATCCACCCTCCCGCTAAGATAGTTGACGTTAAATCCGCTTGGGAAGTTCGTATAAGTCCGTATGACCATCTTCAGGGCTTTAAATACTGTTTGCCCCGTGGCAGACATTTTAATGGTGCTACCAAAACTACTAATAGAACGACAACATTTCCTAAAAAGTATTTGTAGTTTGTAAGTTTAAAAGAGTGAACAATTTTCAGAATTTTGCCGATTTGTTGACAGTTATGATAGCCTCCCAGAGACTTTCATGGACTATGCCAGAAACTAAATAGGCAGTAGTGCCAAAATTACTATCATAGTCGATTAGACATGTTACTTCAAGGCTACCAGCTCACTACAAGGGGCTGAGAGTTAAATCAGGACGTTGCCGTGACCAGAACCCGCAGAAATGGAGCAAACATGGATAACAGGAGGGTGTCATCGCTTGTACGTCTACCTATTACCTAGAATGAAAGGAAAAGGTCTGCCCATGGGCTGGTATGAGCTTTCGCGTAGTGATGATGATGGTCTCTATAAATGAAGGTAAAACAAGAGCAACATTCTAAGCCGCCTCGCAAACACTTATTTGGCGTACGCATAGACTGCAACAGTATATAGGATAGGCTAAAATTGTAATAGTTTTACAAAAAAAAGGGAGTTTTTGGTTACCTAGATCGCAATTATGACTGCACTAATGGGAAAGGCCAGAAAAAAAGTCACTAATAAACAAAAACCTTAAATATTATAATAAGTGGGTGAGTGCATAAATAATACACAATATATAATTATTCCAATTCAAATCAATTCAGATCAAAATATTAATTCATAACTTACAATTAGCAAACACGGTGGATTCTTTGATTAATTGAGCGTGTCTGTTCCTGGAACTGGTCGTAGTTAAATTAATTATTAAAGTTAATCAGGATTTTTTTCAGGAATAATAGAAGATTAGAGTACAATTACGAATATTAGTCCTAATAAAACGCACTGAGTGTGCATAGGTATGAATGAATTATTATTTGTTACTAACTAAATATAATTTGTTTTAGGTACAACTTGTATCAAGTGTAGCAATAATATGGAAAAGGTGAATTTTAGAGAGTCTCTATGGACATGTCTAAAAATTGCTAGACAATAACCAGTTCATCAGTCTAGAAACTTTTATAAAAACACGGTATCGACTGTCAAATTTAATCTTGAGTAGTTAAATTCACTTATCAGTGATTGGATAATAAAAGGGCACCTAGTGACTTCTAAATGATACGGCGGCTACCTCTTCTAAAATAGGTTTGAATATTCCTAATAAAAAGGGGCTTAACGCAACAGCCTTTATTTCCTACCGTACTGTCTTCGATTAATCTCTCAATAGACTAGTGGCAATCCCAAGCCTATCTAAACCTACTTTAAAAGAATATACATCCAGTGGACGGATAACAACTATAGAAGAAATTGTGTCCTGACGTCATTCACAAAAAAGCGTTATTTCGAAAACCGAGTTTTATTGAATTTTTGAAGAAACACACCTTTTACGTTTATTTCGAAATTAAATTGAAAAGGCACACACAATATGAATTTCAAAGTTACGGAACGGCATCTTTTGTGTCAAACGAAAGAACTATTAATTAATTTATTCTTTTATTAAAAACAAAATATCTTTTGCCAACTTGCCAAAAAACGTGATCAAAGTTTAATTCATATATGAACGTTTATACCCCAAGGTCTTAAATAAACGAACACGTTTGGCAATTGTTAAAACATACTACCCATCACGCCATTCCCTTAACGGGGTAGGTAAAACCACTAACAAACCTCCACCTTCACAACCACTGCATGCACACATACACTAACCCCTCTCAC
>JAHWXV010596719.1:0-10879 GCA_024586415.1 Phrixothrix hirtus | reverse complement strand
ATATAGCATATTTATATGAACAACCAACGCGGGGCATTAAATTAAATATAATTGTAAATAATAATTGTTTTAACAAAAATAGATATAGCAATTTATATGGCACGCCCAAACGTGGGGCTGCAATAACAATTATAATAAATTGAATTGTGAAATAAAATTCAATTTTCAAAAATAACATAGCAGTTTATTAGGCCTGCCAAACGTGGGGCATTCAAAATAAACAATTATTAAATTAATAATTGTTTCACAAAAATAGCATAGCACTATGTGTCAAAATTAGTTAGAAAATTTGAAGAAACGGGGTGATTAGTAAACCAGAAACGAATCGGGCGAAGAGTACTGAATAAAGTTTCCCAGATATAAGTGCTAGGTCATTTTGCTTCAACTCCCATGTCTTCAATTCGAAAAGCAGCGACTGCCACATGACTTTTGACGACGGCCGCTTAAGTGAAATAAATTTCACCCTTACAAGATGCAAACCCTGCAAGAACTGGTCGAAAACGACACGACCAAAGACTTCAATTTTGTGAAAAGATGACGGAGAAAATTAACAATAATCCAAAATTGATGAAAAACATCTGTTTAGTGACGAATCTACGGTTGTTTTAAATGGGACGGTGAATAAACACAACTGCCACTATTGATCGGATGAAAATTCGCATTGTTTTCGTGATGAACATACCCAACAACCCCAAAAAATTAAGGTTTGGGCAGGTATTTTCGGAGACAGAATCATGGATCCTCTGTTTTTCGAAGAAAATTTAACTGGAGGTATCTACCTGAACATGCTACAAGATAGTATCGGACCTTTCATCACAGATGAAGTAGAGACTCGACGTAATTGTGACAGAAACCTGAATTCTAATGAAAATTTAATTCAATTCCAACATTGTGCCGCTGCTGTTCGGCAATTTTTGAATGACGCATTTCCGTGGATTGAAAGAAGAAAAGGTCCCATAAAAGGGCCTTCGGATCTTACACCTCTTGATTTTTTCTTTGGGGTCATTTAAAGTCAGTGGTGTACGAAATGCAGCTTACTTCAATAGAAGATCTTCGTGATCGGATAATCAAGGAGTGCCGTTCAATTCCAAGGGAAGTGTCTGCAAATGTGAGGTGTTCGTCCATTTGAAACGGCGTTTATTTTATTGTTTAGAACAAAATGATGGACAGTTAGAACACTTAATTTAATTTTGTACTACATAAATGTAACTTAAATAAAATAATTACATAGCTTAAAGCGAATTTTATCATTATCTTACTAGATCAATTTATCACGTAAATTACGAGTACATCATCCGATCAGTTTATTATTGAATAACTTTTTACTGTGTCATCTTTGTATGATATTAATGAAAAGGATTTTTCAAGGCCTTTCCAACGATATATAGCAAGGGGAAGGTTGCCATTTAAGATTTCAAAGTAGGGGGCCCTGGCGGCTGGGTGATGAGGATGTTGCCATGTTTGTGGAAGCACTTTGGTTCCCCTTGCATACTACCGAAACTTTTTTGGCCATTTTATGATATCTCTTAGTTTAAACAAAATTCGGCCTAGTGAAACTTTTCAAAAAGTCACCCTGTACCTATAATTTACATTTTATACGTTTACTTAGTTAAAGTCAGTTTGCAACTATCTGTTTTACTAGGGTGTTAAATATTTTAAAAGATGGTCACTTAGATGATTTCAACACCGATTTTTTTAAATTTTTCTTCACTGAAAAGTTTACCGACCTAGATCAAGTTTGAACCCGCATCTCTTGGGTATAGAGGCAAACATGCTAACCACTATACCAGTCGGGACGGGCATAGAATAATTACTTCTACATATATGCGAGTTTCAAAAAACTCGTTTTTTAAATTTGCATTTATATAGTTCTCCATACTTATTTAACACCGATAGTGTTTCTGTCCGTGAATCTTGCAATTGAGTTCCTCTGTCTTCAACTACTGTTCATAATACCGCAGTTATCAGAAGATTAATTTTTTTAACTACAATTTTGTTAGTTTATTTTTGCGCTTCCAGCTTATTTTTGTACATTTACTGGCTATGTTAATTGTCACGTTCTGATATATTTCGCGAACTGTCACGATAACAAGCCCGTTATAATTCATAATGGTACAAGTACTGTTATAAAACGAAATAAAGGTTTGATATCAAATTATTGTAATTGGTTGATGGTTGTCGTTAGAGACTCTTCGGGTCTTGTTTTTCTAACACTTTTTCAACCTCCTACCGATATTGTATCGCATATTCTATAACGTCCTTATGACCACTGGACGTCTAGTAGCTAACGAACACCTCCACTGAATCTAAGCAGACCTAGACCTACCAGATCCAAAAATCCATGTAATTTTATTCTTAACAGAATTTTTTTCATATTTATACATTTTAAAGTTTTAGTAGGCTAATATAGTACGTAATACCAATTTTTTCGGCAATGATTGTTATAATCAAAAGAAGTGATGGCGATTTATTAACCGATTCATGATTTTCTTACAGTTACCAATTTTTACATCGATCATCTCGCAGTTTTTTTTGTAAACAGTACACTGTTTATGCTATAAAAAATAATTAAAAATATTTTTTCAAATATTCTATAAATATTCATACAAATCCGCATTAGTAAATATTTTTTCGGCGATTTATGCTGTAAAGGTCGTTTATATAAATACACAACTTTAATTGGGATCAATTATTAAATTTCTACTTTTTTTTAATTATTATATTATATTCATAGGTAATAGTATATTTTACGCTATGGACCTGATTTTATATATTTACCAGCTATGTTGATTATCACATTCCGATATATTTCCCAAACTTTTGTGTTTGCCATAGTAACGCCGCGATTATGGTCCATAACAAAGCCCGTTATCGTTTATAACGGTACTAATACTGTTATGAAACGGAGTAAAGATTTGATATCAAATTGACGCAATTGATTGATAGTTGTCGTTAACGCAAAAAATAGTGCACGATACGCAATCGTTAAGTGCTTTAGTACAGCAGGTCTTGAAAATTAGCAAAACTCGGCCCTTCGGGTCTCAGTTTTCCTAACTATTTTTGGGCCTTGTTATAAGGCATTTAGCGATCTTGTATCGTACTATACTAATATATATCAAAATTAGAAGAAACATTTTAACTTTAAGCGAATACTTCTTGTGTGAAACGAACTTTACATAATAAAATTAAATCATTGAATATGTTGACAATTGTACCTAATTTATGCATTAAATTAAATACTCTAAGGAAAACATCAATTACCCCGATTAAACTTGTAAGCGTAACAATTAAACTCATCTATAGAATATTGTTTAATTTTGGTGACGAAATGCATAATAGAGATACAGAAGTGGTATATTGTATAAAATATTTATTGAATTAATTTTATATTTATATTAATTATACTCAATAGCTGGAAAGAAAATATATTTAAATAGCAACACCGTTCAAATAAGTTTTGCATGATTGATCCACTAAATAGTTCTAACAATATAAAACTCTCTGGTTAATTAAAAAATATTACTAAACGTTCTTTTACGTAAACCAAAGAATACAATTTATGTGTTAATAACCGAGTCCAACAGCTACAGCTTTGTTCATTCATATAATGGTATCCCTAGAGAATTTCATTTTCCAAATTAAACTACTAAATTTAGCATGTCATTGTAAGGCTGGTTGAGCTTGTTATCACTGTATCAAATACATTGTACCAAAGTCATCTTTCGTGATGCCATAAACGTTATATCTTGTACGCTTAATTAAAATTTTATACTCTAGGTCTTGAATTAAACTAACTTAATTAAAATATATAAGTTTTTATAAAACTATTTTAAATACAAAATTTTAGGAGCTCTATCTCTAACATAAAAATATCACTTCCATTAACAGCATCAAATAACAAGAAAGTTCGTATTTGATTTTTAAATTCCCTATTCAATAGTTTGGTAGAAATTTATAACGTATCTAACAACAGTACTAAATTTTGCACATTTTCACAACAGTTTATGTTACCGGAACTAGTGTAAAACTCAATAGATTAACAAAAGACGTTACTGGAAAACAAGTTATTGTGCTACTAACTGGAATCAAATATTTAATAACATTTGATCCAAAAGTCGTGGTATGTCAGTCCTTGTTTCTTAATTTTATGTTGGTTTTAGGTGATAATATTTTTGCATGCATTTATTAATATAATTATACAAGGCTGTAATTTAACCGAGCAATCACGCAACATTTTATTAGAAAAAAAATCATGTTTCAACGTATAGTTTGAAAAATTAGTATTTTATTTTCTGAAGGTTGAGTTGTTCCTTTCTTTCAACGCGATACGGATCGCACGTCTTATATTTCAAAAAGTAATGTGTAAGATAGAATTTTTATTATAAAAGGTTTCTAAACTGGAAACCTATGGAGACTTGATGAAGGGCATTCAATAGTAAGAACGTTAGAAGCGGTGATATCGGTATAACACAATTGACTCTCATCTTATTATAGAACGCTCAGTGTAATTCAATGGGAAAATATACAAAGATTTGCTGAAAGGGAGTATTCTAAACAACAATTAAATATAAACAACAAATCATTAAAAACGATGTACATCTCATTCAGGTGATGAAGATATATAAGACAATAGTTTTCAACAAATTTAGAGCGATTACACATTTATATCCTGCCACGTATGATCTTACAGCCACCCTTCGGTTGCTCGTGTTGCAAGAGAAAATTAAGGTTGGCGGGGCTTAGCTCAGTAACAATTAACCGTAGAGGGGCGTGGGCGGTTTTACTACGCTGGTTATGGCTCTTGTCCACAACTCGCAGATGGTACCTATAGGAAGGAAAAGAAAACAGGTACCTTGTAAGGGCGCTAGTCGTATGTACCTTCCTATCTCGCACGTACACCTCACACGAGAAGACGTACGACGGCTTCAGAATCCTGGTGCGGATCTAACCTAAAGAAAAGCTAGGTTCTTGGAACAAGAAATGAAATCCAGCTGAAGTACAACAATACATGCGTTTATTACCGCAACCAAGTTCGGCAATAGACAACAAACAACAATCAAAAATATGTGATAACAAAGATTACTAAAACTGAGTTATAAATTTTTATCCCTTTTGGAATACCAAAATGACAAACTGTGTTATTGACTTTTGTCTTAACGGGATCTAGGCCAATCTATATTTATAAGTGATAAGAAATTTATGTTACAATTAACATTCCCAAAAATAAAATATCCTGGCATGGTCGAAAGCAAAACACATTCTACTTCTCTTCATTGACGCTTGTCAAAGCAAAAATTAATTTTTCCAAACACAAAAAGGGTAATTACAATTACAATGAACAATCTAATAGCGCTAGGTAGACGACATCTAACATCAAAAGCGTTATAAAAGTAGATTTAGTTGATATTTGGTATCGATATTCCAACATCATAACTTGACAGGTGCTATAAGTTGCAAATTTAAAAAATCATATATTGTAACTAAACATAAGAAAGTGCAATATTCCAAAAAAATAATTATAATGGTTCAAAATATACCTTAAATAAATTCTGCGCCTTTTACTCCTATTATAACACTCAAATATTAATTGCAAGGAAAAAAACAGTCAATGGAGTTTCATCGTTTAAAAATTTCGTTTGCAAAAGAAATGGTTAACGTCACATCATGTATATAAATATAACTCACTAAAGAAAATCTAAACAACCTTACGATAAATTATATTTCATAATTATGCGTACCAAAACTTAAACAAGCAATTTACTTTAATTCAACGTACTACTACTCTAAACATTTATTACAAATTTAATTCAATCTTTATCGACGACGGTATAAATTTTAAAAGGTAGCGGAAAACAATATTTGAAAGTTTATATTCAAAGTGAAATTCAAAAATTACCGATGCTTCTTATGGCATGCAATATATTATAATTGAACTAATGAATTTTCATTCCCATAAGTAAATAATTTCTCAGTACGTTATTTTCAAAATGCAAGAGACATCAATTGGTATCATGCTTTTCTGTCAATGTAAAGATAAGTTGAATGTCTAGCTTTTATTAACGTATGCAGATTGTAATGTTGACAACTAACAAAGACGGGACTAACCTCGGTCCTATGTAATAAAGCGGCGTGAATAACATCGGCCCATGTAGACTGTCAGATGTGATTCTGTAAGATGAAGGCCAACCATTTGCTACGCCTTGATAAAATTGTTCATTTACATATCGCCAAAACTAATCCGTTTTATTAATTGACTTTTCCAATACAAAAACCGCAGATGACAATAAATAGTTCTTCCTTTTAACGATTACAAGTTAGGAACAATCATGTTTATTACATCCAACCAGTACTAGTTGCTATAGTTAATGATGGAAATTAATTATAATATAAACAAATTTAAACGATCTTACCCATAAAACGAATAATACGGCACAATAAAAACCCAAAAGAAAGTTCACTAGCAACCAAAGTTACACACCGTAGTTAGATTTGTTAGTGCGGAGTTTTAGACGATGTTCACATTCGACGGCCTTCTGAAAACTGGCATTGAAATTCGTTTCACTTTCCGTAACGCCTTATTTACAAATTGGCAAAACACAGGGGCGCACTCAGTTAAAATGTTACAGTGTAATTTTTATTTTATAACTGAATTTTATGAATTTCACAACGAAATACCCAACCATTCACAGGCGTAAATTAATCAATTTAATTTAACAAATCGATATTCGATAAATTACCAATAAGTAAAAAGAAAACGTTACAGTCCTTAAAAATAGGATAATAATTAAATTCATATTATAAGAGTTTAAACAATATAGTTAAATTTAATTTATATACATTTACATGTCATTAATATAGGAATATAGTTTAGAACGGTCCAAAAAATATTAGCGGTAAAATAATCAAACGCCGCTGTCAATAATTGAAAGTATGTGCAGCAGAATTCTAATTGACCGCAAAATCATTACAACTTCTTGGGACCCTTAGCACAAATTAATGCTCACGTAAAATCTGTTATTGTCGACAATATTAGTTTGTGAATTCTACAAAATATTTTAAACTTAAGTTACTTATATTCCAAAATTTGCCCATCACGTAAACTGTGGTAGTTTTAGGTGTGAATAATAATCCTTTTGTATTGTTCAATTTTATCAACGTTAATTAGTAATATGACATGGATTGTGACATATTATTATTTTGCTTCTTTTTAATTTCGTAAAGAAGTAAAGTAGACTGAACTTGTCATTGTTCAGATTTCGTGCCGGCAATAACTTAAACGTTAAGGTTTATGGTAGGTACGAGATGTGTTCATAAAGTACGAACTCGCTTAATATATATTAGACATTTATTACCAATTACTTGAAAGCAATTCTATTTATTTTTATTTAACTTATGTTTCGCGTATATTTTCGCCATTTCTACATACGAGGGACATCGAAAAATTGCAAAAGGTAAAAGTCGAAGGAACTACGGCCTCTGGTAATTGGTGTGTTGCCCAGTTATGCACTACTCTACTTTGATCTAACCGACGTTTCTCTAAATTTCAGACTATTTAAGCGAAAGATGACAATCGCCCTGCGACCCGACCTCTGCATCTTTTTTTGAGCTTCCGTGTAATATGTTAACGCCTGCTTGTACGATATTCCCTACTAGTAAGAATTTGGTACAAATTCATTAACTACCCGTCACAACGATGTTCACATTAACATGTGTTTTCCTATATAATTTCTTGTAACGAAAGATAAGGAATACTAATAGTGCGACAGAGTATTAAATTTCCAATAAGCCAGTGACCATTACACTTTTGGGAATTAAAATTAATATTAACTGTAATAAATTTCTTTGATTTTCTTTTGGCTATGTATAATTATTTTAGTGAAGTTTATTATCGGGATTAAAAACCATGAATTTCACACTATTGTGAAATAAAAACGACTAAAAATAGCATCTTACTATCTTTATTCATATTACATTTAGTTGTTGAAAGCAGTCTAACTATTTATAGTTCATCCTCTGAGATCATTCATTTGCAATAATTGTAAGATATTAAAAAGTAAGTCTTTTTTCATCAAAATTTTGACCAAGAAATTTTTAGTAGATTTATCTTTGATACATAAGTAATTAAAATTTATATCGAAAAATAACCCTAGAAATCCTCCATTTTATATTATTTTCTAATGCATTTGATAATACTTAAAAAAACGACAGTCTACTAAAATTGCGTTATATTTGACTAAAGAATATTATTTGAATAATATTCTACTGTAAAATTTAATGAGTTTGTGCAAGTGTCAATGGAAACTGTTTCCATTGACACTTGTTGACAATGTTTATGTTTATGTTAAGAAGGTTTTGTACGATCACAGTATAATGTTTATGTTGTGGTACAATATTGTCAATTCTGTTTTCTGACACGCGCGCGATATTGCGCAAATACCCGTGCAAAGTCAGGGCCAGTAGAAATATAAAATACCGCAAACCTTTGATTTTTTAATTTGCCGAAATCGTCCATATTTAACCCAAAATGCGTACCAGTTATGGTTATTTTTATTCTATCACCAAAACCTCCAATTTGGCGCCGTAAACTGCACTGAAAATTGTATAGAGGTTAAATACAATCTCAGGGATAAATTGGTATAAATACAGATGTCCAACCTTGGTTCTGCGCGAAGTTATACTTTACTCCACCTTTTGTACCAGTGAAACCAACACCGACTCGAATAGAAAACCAAGATGCACTTTTGTGATGTAATCTATCACGATCATCGGTAAACCTTACTGCATACTAAAGTTTAGCTGAATATACAAAGGGGGCGATTTTGAAATTTGGTGTACGAATTAAATAATTGTGTTATGTAGTATTCTCCAAAATAATTGTTATCAGTTGTTAGATATAGAAAATTATAACGATTTTAATATTGACAATTAATTTCATTAAAAAATATTCTATCCTAACGTTTTCGTTTGTAAAATTGTGGAAACAATAAGAACATTCTCAAAGATGTAAATTATTTTGAAAGGTTCGAAGGTTACAATAGCCGAGGATAGTAGTATTACGTTACAGTTAGTTAAAAGGCCAACAATTATATAAAATTAGAATTCACACTCATTTATAATCCAATATTTCGAATATGAATATTAGAATATAAATAAATGTAAATTCTGATTTTAGAAAAGCTTTCGCCTTTTCACTAACCCTAACTAACTTAATACTTATAGTTTAGTTTACTTGTATTTGTTATAGGTAACCATAATTATCTATTATGTGTACTTGCATTTAGTTAGGTAGGTATCCACCTTAATATAAAATTTAAATCTATCTTCTAATAGGCTTTAAATTATTTCCAAAGTAGTTTCACTTCACTTTTGACAAACTGACTTCACGGATTAGTGAAGTGTAGAACTATTTTTGTATATAGACTGTGTCCCATGCGACTTTTTAAAATTAAATCAAAAAATATATCTAAAAATATTAGCATTTAAAACCATCGTTACAAATTAATATCAGAGTTTAACCTGTGACGTTTCGTTTTTCTCTACTTGTGTCGAGAGAGAAAATTATTTATATTTAACGTTAACGTTATATTTAACGGTGGGCTTAATCGTTCATACCTAGCTGAACTGGTTAATAAATGATACGTCAGTAAACCTTCATAAAGTATGTACTATAAATAAAAACAAATAAATGGTTATTTACAAAACGAATATGAAAAGTTCAGAATAAATACGTACAAAATAATAATGGAATATTTACAACAATTAACTAAGCGCTCTCTAACCCTAAACTGAAATCGACGGTTTCAAATAAACTAAATACATGCTCTGGGATACTATAATTAATATGTACACAACGAAGCAATCATACAACGGTAATTAACTATAGAGTCTAATTAATAGAGCTCAAGCAATGACTGCATTAAAAATTATTGATAGTGAACGGTTCATTCCGGTTAGCATTAACTTTTAATGGCGGACGGTTGACACAGTTAAATTCTCGTTAATGTGATTAATTAAATAGAACTTCTCGCAAAAGGGTCTCAATCAACAATAATTAATTTACACAAGTCTTTAGCGAATGCTAGGGTGCACTTGGAAATTGTCTAGAATCAACGGTGTTCGCGAAGATATACCAAACGGTAATAGTGGACCCAAAAGATATGCTATTCTCCTGATACTACAATCCTTTGCGGTCTAGCTATCTTTCAACGCAACTTCCTGTTACCCTCGCAACTGGTGGAAGCGTTTACAAGCATCCCCTACGAGTCTGTCAGGTTCTTTCATAAAGTCCCACGGCTAACGGTGACGCCAGAACAAGGCAGGCAACGCGAAGCTTATGGCGACAGTGTCCACGAACCCTCAGCTTCCCTGTTACACTCGCAACTGTATAACTGAAGGGCCGTAATTAGCCTTCGACGACAATCTCCGCTACCCGGGCACCAAGATCTCTTCGGCGATGGCAAGGTTTTACAACTTCCAAGCGTAAACTAAGTTAGCCGATTCAATCGTGTGTTTTAATTAAAAGGTTGACTCTACAAGCGGGCCCTGATAGGAGAGCGTACTTCAGGTTTATTATGGCGCGTTCGGACCTAGAGCGCGCTTCGTTGCGGCAGGCGGAGTATCTCGCTTCGCGATCAAATGTGAAGTGAATCGGTTCGAGGTTGACACCAGAGGGTTTAGCTCGCTCCGCGTTTGAAAGCGAAGTTCTGGTATATCGGTGCGACTCGCTCCGCAGTTAAAAACGAAGCTCCTTTAGCGTACTTGCGTCGCTCATTATATACGATTTTGATACGCGGTATCTTTATTCCACTCGCGTACTTTGTTTTCTATTTCATTCTTGCGCTTTACAGTCACTCGGTACTTGAAATTTATAACGTGTTCA
>JAHWXV010596506.1:0-10598 GCA_024586415.1 Phrixothrix hirtus | reverse complement strand
AAGGGGTGAAAATGGACTTCGAAATTTAATGGTAGTAACAACGTTTTTCAGTTTTAACTTATTTAATATTTTTTATATTTAGCATTATTTGAAGTTCATGCTAGTTTGTTATCTAGGAATAAGTGAAACTGAAATGAATAACAAAATTTACATTTTTCAATTTGTTATTTTCGTTTTTCTAAATATAATTATTTCTAACTCATCGTTTCAGTCGCATACCATTTTGGAACAGCTGTTTATGAATGATTCTAATGAGTAAAAACATAATGCACTACCACGGTTAAATATTTATGCCAGAATTAGTGGTATTACAACTGAAATTACTAGAATTGGTAGAATTCGTTCTGGAATTAGTGGTATTAGTGCTGGAATTAGTGGTATTTACTAGTAAAATTAGTGGAATTATTGTGGAATTAGTGTACAAAATTTTGGAGCATGGTTTACTCCTCGTAATCATATGAATTGCAATTACATTTTCAAATGCAATTATTTTTAAATGCACTTAAAAGTCATAGTTTGATGTGATTCGTAATTGCGCTACAATCGCAATCACGATTTATATTTACATAAATAGATTTATTTTGTAGAACGAAGTAAGGCAGATCCAAACGAAATATTTTGTAACTTTAGTTTTATTTTATAAAGTAATTTATAATATGTAACGCTATGCTACATTGGCACTCCACTGAGAACTATTTTTGTCAAAACTAATTTATGAAACGTACCCACTGTGGGGTGGTTGGCCAACTGACATGAGTATTCACCTTTATCTTCATTAAGATGCATGCAATTTATTTAAAATAGATGTGCGTGTAAATCAGTAATTACATAAAAACTCTAGAAAAATTAAATTATACTACCAAAACCGTACATAAAACAGGCGATTAAGATTTAACCAGTGAGTTACAATAAGAAAGTGATTTGTTTAATTATTTTTACCTTAATAGCCTCTGAAGCTTCAAGTGCTAATTTATTTTTCAATTCATTTGTGATTTGTTCTAAATTAGTCTTTTCTTTATTCAAATTATCAATTCTAGCAGAAGCCTCTTCCCATGACTTATGAATATGTAAAATTGCTTCATCTTTTGCTTCATCTACCTGTACAGCAACAGCTAACTTTTCTTGAAATTCAAGCATTCGTATTTGCATTTGCTGTATCAATTGTTCGCAATGCTAAAAAATAATATTTTAAAAAGTATATTTCAAGTCAATCAATTAAACCTGTCTTCGTAATTTCTCTTCTTGCAACTTGTTTAAATATTGTGAATGATCAAGATTTCCTACAGGTTGATTCCATAACTCTGCAAGACTTAGTAAGGCTAATTTATTTTTTGTATGAGCTTCATTATTAGTTGTTTTATTATCTAATACATCATTGTGGAGTACATAATTATGAATCACATTATTTGCATTAGAATTTGTAGTCGCACTACTACGTGTTAATAATCGTTGATGTTTATTTAAAACACTGAAAGCATTAGCATGAATTTTATCAGAATCACCACCACCAATATTTTGATATGCTGTTAACTGTGTTGAATCACTACTACTTAAAGAACGAGAATTTTCACTAACTAATGATTCGCTTTGATGGGCAGATAAATCTGACGTAGATAATTCATGTGGGATGGGAACACCGGCGACAATACGATCATAATAAACTTTCTCATTGGTATTTTGTAACCTTCTTTCAGGACTTTTTGATTGATCTTTGTATAAAGTTTCTCGCATGCCCATTCCACGATCTGGTACAGATGCTTTTATATCACCTTCTTTCCATAAACTTCTTTTAAATATAGGTTGTTCCCTTGTTGGTTCATTTTGTAGGGGATAACTTACAAAATGACTTCGTATTTCTGCATTGTTTTGCCGAGGCTCATGATCCATTTCTTGTTTTTTGGATTCTAATTGTTCCACATCTTTTTCTTTAAATAATTTATCAAATTGTGGATTTAAATTCCTAGTGGATTGAAATTTTTGTATTGTCTTTACGTTGGATATAAAGGAATCAATTTCATTAAGAATTTCATTTTGTATTCTTTTACTACTCTTGGATGATTGAAAATATGATGTATCATTTTGTACATGTCTTCTAATTGGAATATCACGTACACCTGGAGTCGTTGGTAAAGAATTTAGTTTCAATTTTGTCCTAGGTTTTTGTGGTGTACTCTGAGTGCTGTGTACTTCGTGAGATATATCTTCTAGACTATTATATTTATGGTTACCAGACATTAAATTAATATTGTTAAAACTTTCCAAAGTATTATCTAACGTAACAAAACTAGAATTGGAAGAGGATTCAATAGAATATATACGATTTTCTAATTTATTAACTTGAGTAATGAGATTGTCAACAACTTTATAGTATGGTCCGTAAGGTTTTGATATATCTTCTACGTTAGAATGTATTAAAAAGAAGTCTGGTGGTATTAATAAAAGATCATCAGTATCATCTGTATCGCTCATCACTTGAAGAATTCTTCAAGTAGTAGATTTTAACTGTGTTAACCATAACTTTCAATTGCAGATTTATTTATATGTCAAAACAATTTAATATTTTACATTTTTATTCAATACAAAATCATGGTTATAAAATGTAAACTATAATGATATATATATATATCAATTACCATGACAACTGAATGAGATTGATGTTAGCCACATAACCACATAACATACACTTATATCATAGGTTATATGAATAAAAGTTCTATAGTGTTATTTAGAAAAAGTTTCACGCGCCATCTATCGCCTGTTCTAAGAAATACAAAAACAAGAGCGTAATTTAAAACCATTGATTCAAATTAAGGATATTTTCAAGCACATATGGCCAAACACATATGATGGCTAAATTATAACCTGTAAAATAAAATAAAAAAACTGGTGTGCGACAACACACGACATTCTCTTAAGTACATAGGTATGCAAATATGCAAATGTTCAGAAATAATTAAAATATTATAAATAAAATAAAGAAGAAGATTCCTCCTAAAAATGGTACGAATTTAAAAAATCAAATCCGCACAAGTGAAAAGCCATGAAACTGTAATATGAACAATTCTAAGGTTTCTCACCGAAACATTTTTAACCTAACTAAATAGGTAAAAATATAAAAGTTTGCATTTCCAAACAGCGTGACACAGCACCACCAGATCAATGATTTCGCCCTAGTGGGGCGCATTAGTGCTGGGTGGCTGGACACACTGATTGAACGATGAACTTCTTGGCAGGCGGTGTACCAAGGTAATCAAACCTCTTTACACCTACGACCTGAACGATTCACGACCTGATGTTTAAGTATTTGCAGCCACAGTTAGTGTATGACTCCGCCCTCTTTTTCAGGTGAACGAAGTCGCACTTTTCTGTGACTTCTCCTAATTACTGAGGTTTAGAATCGCCTTGGGCCGCCCTGGATGGTTTCCAGCGCCTTCCTCGTAGGCTCCTAACTCGGAGATGAGGGGGTTGGAGCTGTCCTGAAACAGAGAATATCAATTAAGCGGCCTGTTCGCGAATGAACTGCTGGATTGTAGGAATGCTCAAATCTTCGTGGATTTGCGAATTCCGCATAAACCACGGAGCGCCTGTAGCCATGCGCAAGCACTTGTTTTGGATGACTAGCACCTTCCTCATGTTTGACTTAGCGGCGTATTACCAGACGGTTGCCGCGTAGACCATTGTCGAATGGATGATCGCCTTGTTTTCCAAGGAAAGCCTACTTCGGCGATTCAACAAACCGTACAATGCTGCCACAATGCATGCGAAGTGCAATAGTCGATGTGGTGTCACCACGTCAGCCGGGAGTCGAATGCGACACCCAGGTATCGAACCACATCCTCCCAAGGAATCGGAATGTCAAACATTTCGATTTCTTGTAGACGACGTGTACGTCTACACGTAAAGAACACCGTGGTGCTCTTTTCCGCGTTGACGTTGGTTCTCCACGTTCGGAACCAAGTTTGCTACACAAGAACCGCCGCTTGTGGGTTGCGGAGGGCTAGGTTTGGATCTCGGGATCGGGATAAGACGGCGGTGTTGTCGGCGTAAAGCGCGAGCGTCGTGTTCGTCTATCTGGGTAGGTCACTCCAGAAGATGGTGTAAAGCAACGGCGAGAGGAGGGAACCTTGCGGAACACCCGCCTCTACGTTCCTCGGTCGCGAACAACGCCCCTCCAGATTGATTTTAAATGACCTATTCTTAAGATAGGACGCGATCAGCTGAACGAGCTTTCGAGAAAAGTTTGCTTCCAGCGTCTTATACAATCCCTGGTGCCAAACCTTGTCAAACACCTTAGCGAGGTCCAAAAAGACTGCTGCAGTCACATCTTTGAAGGCGAAACCTTCGGTGATTTCTTC
The DNA here is from genome assembly GCA_024586415.1 of Phrixothrix hirtus. Lineage (NCBI taxonomy): Eukaryota > Metazoa > Arthropoda > Insecta > Coleoptera > Phengodidae > Phrixothrix > Phrixothrix hirtus. Next base: position 6,243 of record JAHWXV010596506.1, on the reverse strand, counting down.
GGCTAGCCGGAGCACCTGATGAGTGGTTCTGTGACCCGGTCTGAAATCGAATTGCTCGTCGGAAATGATCTTTGCGTTTTGGGTCGCATCTCTCAGGCGGTTCAGAGTTATTTGCTCTGCCAGCTTTCCTAGGCAAGAGAGAACGCTGATAGGGCGGTAATTCTGCGGAAAGGATTTGTCTTTTTTGGGTTTGGCAAGGCGATGGCGTTAATGGATTTCCAGGATGAAAGAAATCGTCGAAGTCTCAACGATGTTTACTACTGCGGCGATTCGTTTGGGTTGGAGGGCCCTGAGGGCGGAGTTTGGTATGTTGTCGGACCGGGCACCTTCCGCGGCTTCCATAGCGTTATGTAATCGCGTATCTCGTCCGGGGAAGCGGGAAGGATGTAGGTCTCCGGCGGCGATACGGCGTCTAACTGGCCTTTCGATGCGCTCAACGAAGTCAATATCGGCGTGCAGGAAGTTCAGAGACATTGCAGCTCTAGGCTGTTGTCTGCGAATGCCTCTACCTTGTCCGTAGGATTGTAGACTAGATCGCGCTCGCCGTGAATCGGTGGTACGGGCGTTTTACGATTCCTTAGGACTTTGGCCATTCTTCGTAAAGAATTGTCATCTGTTTCCAGCGACTGAAGCTTCTCCACCCAGGTACGGCTGTAGTGCTCCTTTAAGCTCCATTTCACTTGTGCTGCAAGACGATTCTTGAGCACTCGATCCGCATGGTCAAAGTAGCGCTGCCAATGGCGTCTGGCGCGGTTCTTTTCTCTGATTAGTTCCCTCAGATACTTTGGGAGAACTTGCTCACTCGCTTTCCTCTTAACGTTCGTCGCAAACAGGATAGAATCCTGGAAGCTAGAAGTGAGGCGGACGACCGATTCCTCCATCTCATTCTCGGTACGTATCTGCTCGATATGACCGAGATTTTGCTGTAAGTGAGAGGGCCATGAGACGCGTTGCACCATCTAGGGAGGATTGGTTTCCTCGCCTAGGAAAAGTCACGCTGATTGAAAATGCAAAACTTCCTTTTAAACACATAAACCTGTGTGGGTGTCAATGACAAATAATGGCAGAGCAATGTATTGTTTATATTAGGAGGTGTTTTTACCTATTTAGTTAGCTTAAAAATCTTTCGGTGAGAAGCCTTAGAATTGTTCATATTACAGTTTCATGGCTTTTCACTTGTGCCGAATTAATCTTTAAAATTTATGCCATTTTTAGGAGGAATCTTCTTCTTTATTTTATTTATATTAAAACACCTCCTAATATAAACAATAGATGGCCCTGCCATTATTTGGCAATTAAAATATTATTTACGTTTATTTTGGGAACGATAAATGTAACGATCACCCATCCAAGTTAGTGGACACGTAAAGCCATGCTTAACTCCAGAGATTTTCTCTAGTAACTTGCTTCCACACATTATTTCAGGGAAACCTCTAAATTCACGTAAAAGGATATAAAGGACACAAGAGCCTTAGCAGGTTTCAAAAAAATTCTTAAAAACGTTTTCAAGAAAATCGCAAAAAGCTAAAGTCGCAAGAATAAAATGGCACTACCGGTCATTCAATTTTACTAAATTCTTGTCGTTTTATGTACAGACGATATGAAATATAAATATAGTTTTTGGTTTTCATATAATGATTATTTTTTGAGCAACGATGTTTACAACTAATACTCCAAGTATTTCCGGTTACTCGATTTTCAAAAATTTATTACAGAAACTCTTCGTTTAATATGAAACTAAATTTAGTAGCTAAGCAATATACTAAGTTTAAAAACAATTGTTATAATCGATTTCAAGAAAACTGTGAAAATGAAGAATTCGGAAATTACCTAAAATGGACAGAAATAAAGTGATACTTGAGGTTATTCGATTTTAACCAAATTTTTGATTTTGCAGACAAAGGCGGTTGTGGCCCCAAACATAAATTTTCATTTAGTTAGGGCTTCTTGTTTCATAGTTATTGTATTCAGAGTCAACAGTGAAAGTACTTCCGGTTACTCCATTTACAGAAAACCTTCTCAGTAACCGCCTAGATTATATAAAAGGGTATTACATACTAAAGAAATACAATAAATTTTAAAAAAATCGTTGCAGCCGAATATCTAAAAATAACAGGAATAAGGTGGTACTTCCGATTATTTGATTTTAATCAAATTCTTGATTTAGCAAGATAGTGGGTTAACCATGGTTTAATAAAAACAATGGAAATAAGATCTTGTTCATAATGAACTTGAAACAGTAAGTTGGTGGGCAAATTATTATCCAAAATTGAAATTAGTATTAATCATGACATTGTTACAGTTAAATTTTATTACCAACATAGATATGTATAGCGATGTTAAAGAAATCCCTAAAAATAAGTAAAAATGCATGCAACACGCAATAAAAATAACGCTGGTTCTATTCTTTGCAATGCAGTAGAAATTGCGCCAGCTGTTCAATTTTATCGTTTGTGTGCAACAAAAATTGCGAATTGCAGCAACAAAAATTACGTATTGTGAACCTAGCCTAATAGTGATTCGACTTCACAGAACTCATTGTACGGAAATATGATATAACCTCTACGTTATCAATGGTTATAACTTTTAAATCAATCGTATTTTATTTTGTATTAATATAAACCAAATTAAAAAGAAAGCATTCGTTTACGTTTTAAGTTACTAATAACTAAAATGATTACGAAATTAAACTAATACAGTTAGCAAACTAGTTTTAAAACGAACGTATGAATTAATTATGAACCAATACACTCAAATAATTTTAAATATAAGACGAAAAAATATAAATAAAATCTATCACGCGGATGTATACTTATATCTATTGTAAAAGATTGTAAACAGAGCAACAAAATGAAACATGATGTTCATAGATACAAATACAATGTACACTATAACTCTGTTATAACTTGGAAATTGTAAGCATTTTGTTCATTATAAGTGATCGTTCATTGTATCAAAACCATTGAACATTCACGTTAACGCACTTATACGAGGATTATTTATTTAAATATTTACTTCATAGTATACTAACAATAAACGTTTATATTTCTATATTTATGAATAAAACAGCTACCTAACAAGACACGATTCTGATGAAAACTAAAAGGCAGTCTAATATGCTATTTATATAGAAAGGAGAAAATTAAGAACATTACGGAATAGGAAAGAATAAAATTAGTCATAATAATGATGTAATAAATTGCAATTCTATGACTCATTTCTGTAATCTTGGCTTGATTTATTTAAATATCAATTACAATAATGAGTCATTTCTGATCATAGCTTAGTTATATGGAACCTTCTGGCTTGTTCAGGAATTCAGGAATTATTATTGTTTCTAATTTTGTTACAATACAATATTAAAATTAGGATTATTAAAAAGAAATTATTAGCTGAAGAAATCTAATCTACAATTATATTGGCAAGAAATTGGACAGACCCCGTAGTTGAATATAACATTTTAATCCCCAAACACTGCACCATTACCTCTGATTTTTTCACATGTCCTCTCTATTCTTTTAGAAATTGTATTCACGTCTACTGAAAAATAATTTAGAATAGACTATGTTGCTGCTTGCTAGGTTGCCTACTTTCGCTAATATTCATCCAGAGATAACAAATTTTCATTTCTTTTATATTTCCAAATTTTCTTTATTATTTCCTTTCCTACAAAATATTCTGTACATTTTTTGCATTATCCAAAGGTATGATTTCTTATATCGAAATATCACTTTGATTTCCCTATTCCTTAGCAATAGAGATAATCGCAATACGGAATTTCCAAATGTTAAGTTTTTTCGCAATCCTATAATTGTATAATTTAGCTGATTGAGGCTTTTTTCCATGTCTTTGAATTTTTTAAAACGAATTCATAGTAAATGATTATACCATTTTTTTAATCCCATATTTGTTGCGTTATAAAGTATTTCTTTTAATAATTGCTGTATACAGGGTTTCCTGGATTAAGGTACATTACTTTAACAGCAGACACATCTTACTTAATGTGTGCGACAAAAACCGTTTATAAACTGTATCTAAATTGCATAATTTTCGAAATATTTACAATTAAAGTTTTCAGGCAGCCCCTGCTGTTTAACTTGGGTTAGTGTATTCAACAAAAAATGGTTGGTCGGCTATAAATATTTAGCCACTGGCCGAAGCCGGACGAACGCATACGATTTCAGAGCACCATTGATGAATAATTCTCAGTCGATTATTATAAGTACTCGATACGTTACTTAATGTTTAAAATAAAAGGTTTTATTTTCTTCCTTAAAATTTCTAGTGATCTGTTAATTCTGCAAGTTTATAATTTCTTTAAAATAAAAACAAGATTAGATACGATTTTTAATATGTATACATTTGTATTATTGAAATTAAGAATATTTTTTTAAATAACGTTCACTTTTACAAAACTACTTTAAAACTGCGTTAAATTGTTTTTGACAAATATCTTCATATACAGGGTATTTCAGATAATATGAAATTCCTTTTTTGGGATGTAAACAAGCCCTATAAACACCCAAATAAGTGTAAAATTAAAAGCAATATGAATACTAAAAATTTCTTTTTTTTAATAATGACGAGTCGACTATGCATATACTTTCAAATATACAAATATAATGGAGTAAGTGTTTCTTACTAAATAAAGATTTCCGTAGTAGAGAAGAATTGTACGTGTTTGTTTTAATATTCGAAGCAGACGCATAAAAACAAGACTGTAAAATGATACACCTTTGTAAACGTCAGTGAGCCATATTTTGATAAACTAAATTATGCCAATTTACGTTAGTTACTAGATGCGTTTCGTTGTCTAACCAATATTTTAATAATAAAAACTAAATCGCAAATTGTGCCCATCTACACCGTGTTTAACTGATTAGTGATTTTATGTTAATAAAATTGTGTACAGGTCTGTAATGATGAAGTACTTACAGAGGTATAATTCAATTAATATGGATTTACAAAATTAGATTAAGAAAAATAAATCTGTAAGCGAGTTAACATACCTTTAACATTTTTAATTATTTGTAGTTTCGCAGGAAATTTCACAAAAATGGTACTAAAGGACTTTGCAATAATGTAGCTGAAATTTTTAAGACAATCTTGGCCATTTAACTTTTAAAACAGCGTATAAAACAATGTTTGATTATTCTAAGTCGAATTAGGAAATTTTTGTGCTGTTCCTCTGAATACTGTTATAAAATCAACTAGAAAAATCTAAAACGTGTCAAAGTGTATAAAGTATTTTTATTTTAAGATTAGGATGATGTCACGCAATTTCAAAAATGGAAATTTATTTTTAGGTATAAAATTAAAAAATGTCAATAAATAATTGCTTAAGCTGTTTTTACATTTAAACACATTTTTTTAGAACGATGACGACTAAAATATATTTTTATTATCAGTTATTCATAAATGACTTCTTCAAAGTTGTTAAAAAAATTGTATACACTATTTCTAAATTCTTTTAATTGTAATATGACTTTTCTTACGAAGCGGTTGTCTTATAATATCGTATCGTTTCGCCTTTCTTCTTTAACTGTTTGTTCGTCTACATTTTTCAATTTGTTTTAATTTCACGATCAACTTCAGTTCTAACTTCTTATTATTTTCTATCTTACAAAATGCTTTCAATTTCTAGCTTTCTTCTTTTAAATGAGAAAATTTTGTTTCATCGAAAATGACGCAATTATCAATTATTATATCTTGTTTTGAGGGGTTTTATAGACAGTGGCCATTTGGTGTATAAACGATCAAATATAATTTTCTGTTCTTCGAATCGAACCTTTTCCTAAACAATTTCGCTATACACATATAAGATATACAACCAAAATCTTCATCATTAAATATTTGATTTAATGCTAAACCACCCAGCTAGCAATTTAGTTTTATAATTTTAGTATAACAGAACTATTAAAGTTTATTATTGCTATATTGCCGCTTCTTAGGTAAATTTTGATTGTAATACAAATGAAGAATACACAGTTTTGTTGTCTGCCATTGAATTCTTGTTTAAAATAATCACTAAAACGTTCTTAAATCAAAATTATGAAATATCTTCCCAAGTAGCACGTTAAGTGATTATAACGGGCATTGGAGTTATATTTACTTTACTGCAGTAAATATTACCCAACTGTTACATATATAAATATTTGTGGAAACTTTCACAGTTATTATTCATAATTAAAACAATTTTTTGGTAAAACTGTGTATCTTTAATAAAAATTAAACGTTTCGAAA
>JAHWXV010596499.1:0-11072 GCA_024586415.1 Phrixothrix hirtus | reverse complement strand
GGGGGGGGGGGGTGATACCGGCACATGCGTACTTAGCCCTCATTATGTGAATGGTACACATCGCTTCATTCGCCCACACACAGGAAATAAGATAATAAGGATTTCCTGCCTGATAAGATACGAATGAATGGAATTATTCATAACGGAAATGCGATTTAGCAATAATATTATATCCATAGCATTTCAGTAGTGCTACTACTGTATATAAACCTCCCGTTTTTACACCTACAGTCAGTAGAGAATTTAACATCAACTTCACGCTTTGCCCTGAAGCTTAGTATCTCCAGGTCTTACCGTTCAATGCAAGCTGCCTGCGGGTACCTCGCTACGCTACAGTAACTAAGTACGCATCGCCGTTATTAATTATTTCTCGAACACCGCATCGACCTGAACAATTTTCAGTTATTTTATTTAAAAATAATAAGTGTTTTCAACGCTCAACGACGCCGACAACAGTGTCACATTATTCTACTTCCAAAACTTTTGGGCAGCTAGCTGCTGGTAGCGATTCTGGTAAGGCACTGGATAAGTTGCAGAAGTTAAACTGGGATAAATAACGTTCTTCTTAATTTTTCGCCGGTTTGGGTGCAACTAAGTAGCAGGTAATTGTAGTTTGGTTCACTCATATCAAATTATGAGAACTACGAATAACTTTGTCGTTTAATACCAATCTAATTGTCATACGCTTTTTTTATTGCAGGCGCAATGTTAGTTTATGCTACGAAATACTTAATTCTCCAAAATATCTCAGAAACTTTTTGGGTTATTTACACGCTTCCGTGACATTATTGATAGGAAACACTGCAGATTAGCACAAACTAACTAAAGCTAATTTAAACTATATCCTCGGATAATAATGTAATTACACATTTCTGTAGTGTAATTGAATCAAATTCAAGTAAGTACGTGTTCTAAGAATAATAACTTTGTATATTTGCAAAGCAAACAGAAATATATTCGGACCTGTTCACAGAAATCAGGAAATATGTGGTTTTTACCAGTACTTAGTATTAATTTAGAAAGACAGAACTTTTTCTCAAATACAGTACAAATTAGTATGTTTAAGAGAAAAGTGGTTTTGAAAATTTTGCAAAACTTTGACTTGGCGAAAGGAAAACAATAACGGTTTTCTAGGTAGAATGAAACAATTTCCACCATACGCACATTAGGGGATAGGAAAATAAACTTTTGTTGGCCAGTATAATTGTTCATCATAATTAGTTGAGATGTTTTTAAGTACTACATAACGTTTGTTTGTTTTTAAAGTCTGATAATTTTTTAGCAGTAGACTGCAGTCTAAAATTTTTATGGTAGTCCAAGTACTATCCTTTATATGGCACCACCGACTGTTGTAGTGGTTAGCATGTTTGCTAAGGGACGCCGATTCAAACCCAATCGAGGTCAATAAATTTTTCGGCAGAGAAACATTTAAAAAACATCCACTCTTCTTGGATAAGGAAGCAAAATCGCAGGTCCCGTGTCAATGTGATGTTTGACACGTTAAAAATCCCTACTGGCGGTGGAACTACTCCAGTTTCCCCAAAATTCTAGTAGGCATGGCGAAATGACTATATAGCTATATAACAGTTCTAGTCCAAGAGGGCTAAGGGAAATGCCGCATGCATCCTGAATCCACAGTCACAAGAAAGAAACAAACAACCTTTATAAATGATTCGCATTTTATTAAAAGGTATAATTCACGATGGTCGATTAATTATTCTATTATGCCACCTTGCAACGACATACCAATTTTAAAAGTTCAATAATTTTTGATTTTTTATTATTTTTGGGCAGTTAAATTAATTTTTATTTACGTAAATTGAAATTGCGTTAGTAACGGATTGTTATTTGAAAAATAGGGTTTCTGTTCAACTTATTGTGATTTGCTTTTGATTTGTGAATTTATTTTCCTCTAATTTAATTTTTAATATGAAATTATCAAGCTTTAATTTTAATAATGAGTATGGAAATCATCATTGCCTAAAATTTCGTATTTTAATTCCGATAGAAAGATATACTAATTGTTAAGGTAAATTAATCGATGAATTTTGCTATTAATTATGATTAGGCAAAGTTTAACAGTGTAACATTTCCATTCGCAAACGTAGTTAAATTAGATTTATACCTAAATAAATTTATTTTCAGTTTTAGGACGCCCCTTTGTAGTGAGGTTTGCTTACTAAATATTTTAGAGCAACTAATAAGGGCATTCATGTTTTTTTTTATAAAAATTGAAGGCCCATAACCGACCAGAAAAAAGAACCGCTATAAAACTATAAAACTTACCAAAAATTTAATTAGGAACGTTTAATACTACAAATGAATTACGATGAAAATACACGAATAGTCTACAGTGTAAAACAATTATTAATTTAGAAGGTGCTATCTTATTACAATTAACGGTTTGATCGATAAGTACAACTTTTATACCTTCAGTTATACAGTTGGACAAATATGTCGCTAAATACTAATCTATTTTCAGAGCCCTATTGTATTTATTTGTATCTGATTTAGCATAAATAGAAATTAAATGCCATAGTTCATTCAAAACTCTGTCAACTGATAGATAACACGGCGAAGTTCAATATACGAAATATATTGAAAGGATTTTGTATTAAGCTTAAACTACCTAAAGGTCGACAGAAACTAATGAAAATATGAAAATTGATGAAATAATTACATTCGGAAAAGTAGCAATTTTCGAAAAAACTTCCTTGGGCCGGTGATCAGACCCGCGACCTTCTGGTTAGAACCCAGACGCTAATTGCTACATTTTATAATTATTCAGAATTTATATTTATGGCAACCAAATTGAAATTGATCGATATTGCATAACACAACAGAGCTTGACTGCGCAAAATTTACAGCTGACATCGAATAGTGCTTTTATATTATCTATTGTGTTAATGACCTTGATAGATTGTGAAGCTCGATATATAAAATGTATTAAAACGATTTTGTATTAAGCTTAAACTGCCCAACAGTCGACAGAAACTAATTAAAGTGTGAAAATTGATGAAATAATTACATTCGGAAAAGTAACAATTTTCGAAAAATATTCCTTCAGACGAGAATCTAACCCGCAACCTTTTGGTCAGATTCCAGGCGCTTCTGCCTACTATAGCATCGAAGGTTCTGTGCCAGTGAGCGAAAATTTCTCTTAATTACTACAAGTTAAAGTTATTCAGTATTTGAATACATGTAATTAAGATGGAACCCTAGACGTTCTGGTTGACAACATTTTGTCACGATGGGACTTTTTTGTGCTACAATTCAATGGCTATTGCATACCACCTGGAAATTTGATTTCTATAAGACAATAGCGCAGAAGGTGAAAGAACTAGATTTGATAAGCGCAACCAACTTTCTCAAAACACATTTCAAATTATAAATGACGAGACCCTTATTTTAGTAGCTGATGAAGTTGCTTTATACCTTATTTGACTGTAGACGTAACCATAACTTCAGATACTGGGCCGCAGAAAACCTACAACAAATTCGCAAGCGACCTCATCACGGCTCCGAAGTCGGTATCGCACTTCTTCGAAGTTTCTAGAAAGTTGTGACTGTTACGTCGGCATGCTATGAAATTTTATTGAACCTGAATTACATCACGTGATATTTATCAGTGTGCAATGTTGTAGGGATGTTATAAACTATAAAGGTCACTTCATCATTCTTTGCAATAGATAATAATCTCTTTACAGCGTGTTTCCTACACATAGTGGTTTGCACATGGTAAAATCGGCAATGTGGATCTTTACATTCTAAAATATTTATACCAATAGGAAGCTGCAATCGCACATACCACATTCCTCCATGGATGCTGCCCACGTCATGTCCCTGGATGCGTCATTTCTCAGCCCATTCCTATTAACAGTGTGCTGACCAGAGGTATCGATTTTGATTACTTCCTGCTAGTGTGTTTTAAAAACAAAGTGCTCATAACCAGCCCGCGGACAATTAATGATCTCAAACTTATTACCGTATGTGAAATCTCAGAGGTTCCTGAAAATATGCTGTTGAGGGCAAAACTTCAAATAACTTCAACTAAAGGATTGTGTGGAACGAAATGCGAGGCATCTGAACTTCATCTTTAAAACATATGGCAAAAATATGCATTTTTGTAACAAAATGGCTATTACACATATTCCTATATAAAATCCCACTTATTCCTTTTTAAAAATCGTCCTGTTTTTCAGTCGCACCTTATATAGTAAAACAAAAAATCATTAAAAACAGTTTTTTTATTAGCTACACATAATACTTACATTCACGATACAATTAAAAATATTTCTATAGATTAGGCGCTTTTACCGCCTGCATACACATTAAAAGCTATATATTGCAAAGTTTCTATGCCAAATATGTCTACTTTATAAGGAGGAATTTCTTTTTATAATATCGCTCGAAGGGAACGTCTAAAATGTTGACAGAAATTGTTACAGAGGTGTTCATATTGCTTAAACATATCCTGTAATACCTGTAGGCAATTCTCCTCGGAAAATTTTTGGTTTTAAATTGCTTATATAATTTCTAGACAATTACTTCTTAAGGAAATCTCAATTGTCTTAAATTTGATACTACATTACAAAAGTTGAAACTTTATATTATTATTTTAGGCAGCTACTAAACACAGACTCTATTTGGAAAGTCGCCTTGATATTCGATGCTATTGTAATAAACTATTTTACTGTGTATTTAGAGATTGATATTTCTCAATATCTTTTATAGAATGAAGTAGGCAATTTTTGGTATTGCTACACTGAATTTCCGATATCAAAACTATTTTGACGCAATTAAAGTTTCTGTTTAGTTTATAAACAATAGAATTAGTACAAATTTAACGTAGATACACATGACTGGTGCAGTTGAACTTTATCGTCTTAACTTCGTGTGACTTATTTTGATAAAAATATCTAGAACACCTCTTTGATTATAAAATATCGTTATAACAATCTTTACAGGGATCTTCTACGACATTAAAATGGTATTTTAATATCAGAGGGATTAATATTGAAAGATAAAGTAAAAACCGTATAGTTGACACCGCAACATATTAGATAACATCATCGTGACCTCAAATTCTGGTATTGTAGGCATATTTGGGATAAAATATTTTTACTCGGTTCAACAATTCAATTACAATTCCACTGTTTAATATTATGTGATCATATTATCCTGATAGAGAGCAAACATTCATTTATACATAACTTACTCAAGAAGGGGCTACACCGCAACACAACATCAGAAAGGGGAAGATATGATATGTAGTAACACATTGCAGAATTTTCACAACAGAAGAAAATAATTAATTATATTATCTTATTTTAGATCTACGCGTTTTGCAGTCTACTTCAATCTATTATAAAGTATACAATTTAGGTTCACAATAAATAAATAAATATTCTAGTGCATGTTAATTACTATTAAGAGAGGTTAGCAATAGTTTAAACGAATTGTATATTATATCAATTTCATTGTGATGTTACAAAGTAACAGCAAAGTGCAATTTCTGATCTACATGTTAAGCGATTAGAAGAAGAGGAATGATTGTTTATTATTTCATTTTTAAATTACGTAAAGAATTCAAATATTTGAGAAATAGAAGTTAACGCTAAGGATTTTAATAAGCTTGATAAAAAATTTCTACCTCTCACCTCATATTAATTTTACATGTTAGATTTCATTTGCATATACAAATTTATTATGCAAGTTTATTCTATCCTGAGTACTCGAGAGTTAACGTAGTTTACATTCTAAACACTTAATTTTTAAAATAACTTTATGCATTATAAACTACATTAACTATGTCAACGAACTACATAAGCATTTATTCTGCTTATAAGGTTTATATTGTAATTAATGTCAGCTGTATCTTCCATTTTTACATTTACAGCTAAATTTTCATCAAAACCACCTAACTAAAGCATCTTCAACTAATGCGCTTCTGGTTAAAATAATTAAGAGTGCAAGAATATTAAACCGTATATAGGCAATTGACATTCACTATTTATTGTAAGTTGCCTAAATTTCATTAAATTATGGTAATTCTTATTTAGGAAATTATTTTCTTGAAAAGCCAATTTGAGAAGAATTTTTGCCACTATTTAATATTACCTAAACGGTATTTTTAAACGACAACTTTATTTGATCAATAAAAAGCATTTTATTGGAAACAAGTTCAATTTCTTGTTTTAAAGCTACTACTACAGTTTCAACAATTATTTCTACTTCTGGGGGATTTTCGTCAAGTGTTTCGATTTTCTTAAACAAATAAGTACTAAATAATACAGGGATACTTTTTATTTGAACTGTAACAGTATAGTTTTTAAATAATCTGTTATTATATTTCGTCAATTATCGCATAAAGATGTGCAATCAAAGATGATTATGTTATTTTAATTATCAACCCAATAGTTCGCGATATTGTTGCAGTGATGGAGCTAGGATTGAATGTTAAGATCACTTTTAGTATAAAAACATAACCCAATTTTTTAAAATCGCTCTATTTACATGTACCATCTGCCTTCTAAATTCCAGAAATGTCATATAATTGTTGTGTGCAGTGCTCTTCCACCACAAGAAAAGCATAAAATACCTACTAATATTTATTTAATCGTATTACTGACGCCACTTTTGTCCGTTACAAAATTAAACTAAATTGTCAATGCTTACGCCTTCTGTTATCAATGACTAAAAGGATGACAGTTTTCGCACCCTTAATAAATTTAAAGTGTTAATTCCTTTTAAGTTCTAAGTCGTAAATAATGAAGTGAGGCTATAAGAATGTATAAAGTTGTAATTTAATAGTATTTAATACGAACAACTTCTTTAAAAACACTAATGATATAAACCTGGGAGAATCAAAACCCTGAATGGAAATAAAAATCAAATAGTCCAATTTCCTTTTGTTAATAGAATCTATAATATTAATATAATTAGGAAATGCATTTGTAGGAGCTTTCTTAATTTTATGTTTATATAAAAGCATTTTGTATGTCAAAAACCAATTGTCTATAAACGATGACAATGCTTTCTACGTGGGTTTTGAAAGAAACGCCCAAAATGGCTAAATCCATTGAAATTAGACTTCCTGTCTACCTGTTTACCTGACAGAGTATTTGATTTAGTTAAAAATGCATAAAAAAGATTCCCGTTATTATTAATCCCGACCAGTAGGACGAGATAATAAGAAACAACTCGGCTATTCAAAAAATTAACGAATGAATAATTCCTGACTGAAAAAAGTAAGCCAAAAAATTCAATAATTACAATAATTACAAGAGGTGGGAGCGAAACAGTTTTCAACGTGGCGACCCACTGTTTGACGGACATTGAAGAAGCAAAGGGAATTTGTTAGAAGGGAAAGAAGATTTTTTCCATATCGCCCGATATGGATTTTTAGAATTTGGGAGGCAGTGAAAACTACGCCTCATGTAATTTAATTTATCAATTTGGTCTTGTTTTGAGAACTCTATGCCTTCATACTTCGCCTTACCTGTATTAAATTATTATTATATTGTATTTGCGAGATTTTTCCATATATACGAACACACTTCCATAATTACTTATCGTGGAATATTTCCGAGTAAGTTTAACTCGTACCTACGTGATTTTTCTTTTTATAAATACCTAGCTGCCAACTGAAACTGAAAAAAAAGCACTAAAACACCTGAAAACATTTTTAAAAAATTGTTTAGCGAAAATCAAGTGTAACTTTATTGAAAAAATAATGTACTACAAAACATTTTTTATTTTTGTAGTTTTCTGATTGATTTTTATCCATAATTTAAAAATTATAATATTTGTTGTAGCAAACATTGACTGTCTGTGACGGACGACACCTACAAACTACGTAAAATTAAATGAATATGGCGCAATCAAGGTTAGGGGATTTACATTCAAGGATATAAATTATCATCAATTTACACGACGTATTGTAGAAATTATTTGTTTAATGTTTTTACGCTCAGAAAGTAATTTTAAATTGTAGTGAAATATATTTCGCATCGTATGGAATGTATTACCACCCAATTTATAAAAATTAACCAATGAACTTTTACCCACTTTAGAAGTCCACTTGGGTATACAAGTTGAGTAAATTTTATCATTTACAGCGTGAAAATCTACTCTCATAATTTTTACCACTCGAAAAACTATATTTACCCGCACCAGATTTTTTTACTGTGTACATAAAAGAGGCACATTACAAAAGAAATCTATCAAATTATGCTACGTTCTTACTTTCTTTTATTTTGCTATTGTACGAAAAGGCTACATCACGTTTTTCTTCAAAAAGGTAAAGTATTTGAGCAACAGTAAGAGAAATAGGGAATGCTGAACGAAAAACAAATCAGTGCAGTCTTCCTTAAAATTTGAATATAAATGCAGTAAAAGCACTTCAGGGCATATCGAACAACAACCCATTATATACATATGAGACTAATAGTGACAACATTATAGTATTGAAAGAAATTCTACAACAAGCGACTTAATTGAAATATTGGGCAGAAGAATTGTTGATATAAAATTATTCTTTAAAAAGTTATTTAGTTTTAAGCACATATATATTTTTTTCGTGCGCAAACAAAAGCTTGGAACTGGAATTGGTAAAAAGAATAGGTTTTCAAAGTTTATTTATATTAAAATGCGATGCTGGTATTTAGACTAAAATTATGACAAGGCAATGGGTATTAACAACTCTGTTGTTCTAGGTACCATATCAACTGGAGGAGGATATTTTCATATAGGAGTTTTTTTATCGACTTGTAACATTCCTACAATGGGATTACATATGTTTATTACACATGAAGATATACTATCTGAATTTATCAGTGCAAGCGCTTAGCAGATGATGCATAAAGCAAGGAGACAAAAAGCTACATTAAAAAGCGAACAAGGAGGGCATACCTTTTATTATTGTTAGCGTGGATAGCACTTGGTTGAAGCCATTATATAGAACTAATTATAACGCTTCATCTGGAGTGGGTGTTGTCGTTACCCAACTAACAGGCACAGTGACATTTATGGGTATACCTTATAAATATTGTATATGTTCAAATGCTCAAACCAAAAATTGTAATGTTTTAACAATTAGGATAAGCCTTAACAATGAAGGCGTATATTATTGTTGAAGGTTGAAAGTGTAGCGCAGAAATACATGATGTGAAATATGGCTATTTTGTAGGCGATTGTGATAGCAGAATTACAAAGATATTCAGTGAAACACGTTCGTAAGGTAATCATATCGTTCAGAAGTTAAAATGTTGAAGTCACATGTTGCGTACGTTATCCACCAAGCTTCGAGAACAGCGATGCGAAAATTATCTCAAAGAAAATAGCTGTTCCTATTGTGCAAAGGAATATTTTAAATCATGCTGTCAAGCGCTTAGAAAATGGGTGTTCAAGAAGTTTTAAATTACATTCGAAATTGCACCTATAACTCATGAAGAAAAACGTTTACCACTTAAAACTGACATCTTAAATGAACGTAACCATGTTTTTGGACATTTGTTCCGTTCAAAATATTTTTAAGTTGACCTAAAAGTAGCCAAGCAAAAATATATTCCGGAAATGAAATGTTTCAGTTTATATGAAGACAGTTTAGCAGTTGTAGATAGAGTAGCAACAAACGCGGAGATTCTTCTACCTCAATTATATTTACTGTAACAACTATAAGTGAAATTTGGCATTATATATTTAAGAGAAATTCCTACAAGTAATGTAAAATATAACTATCAGACAATAGGCTCTAAAGTGAGGTAAAGGGATTATGTTAATTTGTCGAATACGCTGCGTAAATAAACGATGCATATATTAACTCTAGTTATGGCATTGTCCATTCTCTTTTCGGGGCTAGTATACTTATAAAGATTATAGAGTTTCAGTAATTAATAATAATAACAATATAGTTTAATTATTCGCTTAATTTTCAAGATGACAAGATTCCTAGATGTACTTCATTTTAAACGCAAAAGTACTTCAATTTTAATTTTATTTAAGTCCTTTAAAGTACATTTGAGCTTGTCTTTGTCTGTGTTGGAATCAATTTTGTATACGCATATTTACGAATGAATAATGTATAACTGTGCATACTTAAAAAGAAATTATTTACTAGGTAAGTACCTCCGTTTGACTGTCTTAGATGCTCTACTTATTTCTTAATTCAAAATAAATCAGAGATTTTTGTTTAAAGTGGGAAATTCTAACACCATCTTTTAAACTGTTGCGCTCTTAATAAATCGTCAGAATCGGTTAGTAGAACTACGGCGATTAAAATATATTGGAGATAAATATGCATACAGTGTGGCAATCTGAAGACTGGTGATAGATAACAAATGCGTGTAGGGATTCGAGGTGGAATCAAAATAACGCACTTTTCGGCTTACCTCCACGAACTCCTTAGTGGGTACCCAACTTGCAATTAATAGTTTTATAAACGCCAAAAGACCATTTATACAACAAATGTTATAAAACTATATTTCCCTCTAAGAGCACTTTCAACACCTTCTCACATCTTTTAAAAGCCTAAAATGGCCACAACTTATAAAATAATTTAGTAATTAAAGAAGTTCTGTAAAAGTTTTGAAAACTGGTATCGAATAGTTTTATAAATATTGAGACGGGCTTTAAGACATATTTTAGGAAACATTATACAACTGCTTCTTAAAATTTTTATAACTATTTTATAAAGGTGTATTATAATATTATTAACTCAGTGTGTCCATACATTTATACAAATATTTCGTTGCATGGTGTTACAAAAATAAAACTAATAAGTACTTTAGATGTAGTAATTCACATCTTTTAAATAACAAAAACCAGATGCAACATCTAAGAAACATGTTGGAACTATAAACAAACTAATAATAATTCTGTATCCATGTTTACTCAAATATTTTGAACTGGCGTGAGAGTAGATAGAGATAGCCGATTCTGGAACAGCATTCCTCCGCCGATAATTGCTTTTTAATTGCTTTTTAATGAGCTTCTACATTCCAATGTATATACAGGGTGCGCCAAATATTTATATACAGTGTGCGTCAAAATAAATATATAGGGCGCGTCAA
>JAHWXV010596401.1:0-10448 GCA_024586415.1 Phrixothrix hirtus | reverse complement strand
CTAATATTTTCTTATTTTTAATTATTGTAATTTTGTTATTTTAGAATACTTTAAACGCCTAACCTGATGAAGCTGTAATAAGCGAAACGTTGTTATTTTTTAAATATTTGACGATGAATTAAATTTCTAGAAGCAGAATGTATTGATTCTTAATTATCTTTGACTGGTATATCCCTACAATCTACAATTACATAAACCCACCAGTCTTTCATTCGAAATAATTAACAACTAATTGTTAATTTTACCTAAACTTATTATAATAAAGTTGAGTATAGTTGCAAAACTTTTCGACTAGCTATCTGTTTTGCCTTAACCCAATCTTTTCATACTATGAGCCTGAACAATATGAAAATAATGGTTCATAAGACATATGTTTTAGTATGAGGATCCCTTTTTAAGTAAGAACTGTTTGTGGATTATGACCATGCAGATATTTGCCAGAAAGTCATGCAAGGTTGGGTAGCCTACCATTACACAACCAGCGTGTTTCAACTTACTTCGTGAATTGGTTGTTTGTTTATACTGCATTGTTCATCATCATATTGATTAAAAATCGTGCTAACTGTGAAGTCTATGCTGTGATTAGATTTTTGAATGCAAAAAATGTTCGTCCTGTTGAAATTCATTCGCAGCTTGTTATGACTTAAAAATTTTCTGATGTCGATTTCCACTGTGAGTATATACATTGATCTTTTACTCATCTTATACATATCTCTGTTGGTGACGTAATTGTCGGCCAGCACACAGAAATTGATCTACAGGTGTGGTTAATAAATTGTTATATCTCCTAGAAGTTCTAGGACACAATTCTTTTGTAAATTTATATTGGATTGCATTCTTAAGCAGCCAACATTGTTAGCTTCTTAGTTTCGTTTTAAAGTAACCTTTATTTTTATTATACTTCATTTTATTAAACCACCTGTTATAACTTTAGGAAGTTACTGTAGATCTGAAAATCATGACAATAAAGCTTTTTCTACCATTATTTAAAAAGAGTAACTCCCCTAACTTGACCTAAATTGTATTCCAAGTAATCAATCCTTATATTCTCTGCATAGTTAATTGGCAGTATTTCTATTTTAGATTGACTTTGACACCTAGGTGTTAGTCGATTTGAGAATGGCATAATATATTCGATACTATATTCAATTACCATATTAGATTACTTTATAATCTAGGCTATGTTGAATTCCGATATTAAATCCTATTCTTTAATTTTTGCATGTTGAACAGTCTTTCTCATATGGCCATGGTCTAGTTTGACCTGAGGAATGTGAGTTACGAGACCCTAAATAAAACGAATTTTCTTTAAAAGCTACTCGAGAAGTTCAGATAAATGTAGGTGTTCTATGATAACATGCCATAAACAGAAAGCACCTCAAAGACATGTAAGATCTATAAATTTATAAGGCTCATAGAAGTCTACAGAGAAAGTGTTGTGAATAATGGGAATATGTATAAGTGGTGTAGACAGTTTAATAAAAAAACACCTGTACACAATGAGAAAAGGTTTGTCATCACTGAGGATTTAATATGACAAGTCGACAATTGAATTTGTGAGAACAGACAATCTGCTATTGATAAGTTGCATATACCATTTCCTCAAGTATCATGATTTGTGATTTATGAATAACTTCAGTACAAAAAGATTTATGCATGACGGATGTCAAAAATGTGTGCAAAAGAGTAGAAAACAAAGCATATGGCAGATTCATTGTCATTTCTTGAGTGGTACAAAAGAAATGATGATGAATTGTTGACCCATAATATGACTGGTGATGAAACGTGAATCAGAGACAATCAAGTTAATGGTATCTGATGAGACCGTGAAAGTTTAAGCAGATTCTGTCAGTCCGAAAAATCATGGTTCTAATTATTTGAAATCAAAAAGGCATTCTTTCGATTGAGTTTTTTCCTCAACGAATGACAATAAATGTAGAAGTGCACTGTGAAACACCCATCCAAAATTGTCACCAAGATCTGCTCTCAAGTTGTATCTGCTTACTTCACTCCTGTGCTCAGTCACACTCTGCAGCAAGAACGGGTATGCTAAGGGAACAATTTACTAGGAAAAGCTGGGTTATATCCCTTTCAATCCTACCCTAGCATCTTCAGACTTTCATCTTTTTCCAAAGCTAAAGGGGTTCCTAAGGGAAAAGAAAATGGCTAATGGTGATGAGTTGAAACAATGTGTCACTATTTGGTTCAATGAATAAGCAGTAGAATTCTTTAACAACAATATCCAAACAAGTGCATAGATCTTAATGGTGACTATATTGAAATTAAATTAACAGTGTAGTTATTATTTTCTTTTATAATTTTGTTAATAAATAAAGTTTTCTTGGTTATATGAGGGTGGTCTGATTAGTAAGGTAACTAATATACAGATGGCACCATAATCTATGCATGCATGTCATTTATCAAATCTATCCTATGTTATAAGAGAGCTGTCAAAGTTTCAGCCAAATACGTTGCGTTCTTTGTGTTTTACAGTTATTTAAAATAAACATGTGAATACGGACAAAAGAGAATTTCATGCTGTGACCAAACACTTCCATATCGCCAGGAAAAAACCCAAAGGAATTAAAGAAGAGTTAGATAATGTTCATCGTGAATCAAGATCAGGACATCCAAAAGAGGTTACCACTGACGAAATGATCACCAAAATTCAGGATCTTGTTTTAAATAATCCTCAATTAAAGGTGCGTGTGATAGCGGACACTATAGGTATATTTAAACAACATGCAGGTCATATCGTACATGAACAATTGGGTATGAGAAAGCTGTCAGCAAGATGGGTACAGCATCTGCTAACTGTGGACCAGAAACAAATGCGCATAATAACTTCTGAATACTGTTTGATTCTTTTTAAGCATAATCCCGCTGAATTTTTGCATTGATTTATTATGGTTGACAAAACGTGGATACACCACTATACCTCTGAAACAAAAATTTAGTCCAAATAATGGGTAGAAGCTGGTTGCAGTACACCAAAGAAAGCAAAAATGGTTCCGTCAGCTAAAAAAGTTATGGCCATCGTATTTTGGGATGCTCATGGCATTATCTTTAGAGATTATCTGCAAAAGGGCAAAACAATCATAGGCGAGTACTACTCATCGTTATTGGGCCAACTGATTGAAAAACAACCACATTTGACAAAAAAGAAAGTGTTGTTTTATAATGACAATGCACCGGCTCATTCATCGAACATTGTCACGGTAAAATTAGTTGAATTATGATTCGAAATACTTCGTCATGCACCTTACAGTCCAGGTTTAGCTCCCTCCACTTTTTCTTGTTTCCAAACTTGAAAAAATGACTAGCTGGAAAGAGATTTTCATCTAATGTTTACTTTAAACAACTGTAAGAGACAAAGGACACAACATATTTCGCTGAATCTTTGACAGCTGTTTTATAACATATAATAGATTTGATAAATGACATGCATACATAAATTATGGTGCCATCTCTATGTTAGTTACTGCACTAATTAGACCACCCTGGTATTTTAAAAACTTTATTTATGTTTACTAAGATTAGGATTATTTATATACATTTATTTATCTAAATATTTATTTCACCATACTAACAACAAACATTTATATTTCTATTTATGTATATCAGGAAGAAATTTAATTAAAACTAAACTAAGGGAATTTAATCTGCTATTTATATAGTCAGGAAAAAGGTTTAGAAAAGTAAGGAAGAATCTAGAATAATTAATTACAATAATTAGTCATAATAATGATATAATAAATTGCAATGTCATAACTCATTACTGACCTTGAATTTATCGATAGATATTGGTTATCGCAATGAGTCATTTGTGATTATATCATATATCTTAACTATAAGCAACCTACTAGATTGTTCCAACGAGTTTTTATTGTTTCTAAATTTGTTACATTATTTATTTAAAAAGATGTTTAATGTGCTAAAGTGCTAATTTGCAATTTTTGCAGTATAAACTTGATTTATTACAAACAATCACCTGCCTATTTTAACAGCTGAGATTAAATGACAATTTTGAGCGTGCACATGCGCACTGTAACACATTTTTGAGTGTCACATTTATTCGTATTATACATATAAATATTCTTTGCCATTGTGACGGACCCTGTACTTATATCATAAATGTGAAACATGGTTTACATTTTAATTAAGTTACTTATCCCATGATTGATTATGAATGGTACTTATTACTATAGATAAATAAAATTGCACTAACAAATTGTAAATTGCATTCTATGTTTAAAGTCAAGTTATCAAATTACTATTTTCATATTCATGATTATACTCAAATCACCAAATGAATGCAATATTATAATAAATATATTTCTTCATGCCATAGAGAAGAAGGAAATGTTCACAAAAAGGCTTCATGGTGACAAATAAATTGAACACGTCCTATTGAGAGCTTTTTTCCCTACAACAATTCTTAAACTAAATAATTTGGTGTTACATTATTGCATTTGTTCAGCGCCTTAAATATAATATGAAATTCTACATCAAATACAATCATTTACCATAAATTTTAACAGGAGCAACAATAGACAAAAAGTCATATACAAATAGATAAACCTAACAGACCTACACCTCATCATACATGTCAGCTGTACATTTATTTAAATTGATTCTTGTAATAAACTTAGAGTTTATTAAAACTAACTTATAATAAAAGTGTATGGCCAAATGAGATCTCAAATATAATTTCAAGTTTAAAATTTGGTAAAATTATCTTGAAATGATATGAAACTCTACAAAATACTTCCTACCAAAATATTCTCCTTTTTAACATTCTTACCTATTACATTTTGAGTAGGTAATAAAGAAAATTGCATGATAATGAAAGAATGTGTAATTTAGATAGAATTTCAAATTTGCATCAATTAGTTTGCATTTAAAGTATATTCTTTAGATTTAAAATTTGAAGTTATTATATTTTAGAATGTATTTTGACAATTTTATATTAATATGTGGCACTATAAATAAAATAATAGATGCTGCATGATATAATTATGTTTCTATAAGCAGTAACAATCTCTAGTGGTGTAATTATAATCAACAAAAGATATTAATTTTTCAGACCTAGAACTTGGTGTTCTGTCAATTATTGGAATTGTGATAGCAGTCCTGGTACTTCTTCTTGTTGTGTTCCTAGTAATATTTGCAAGGGTGACTGGACGTTGGTGTTTTTCAGGTAAGTCCAATTTTATAATTGGTGTCCGATGCCTGTATCAATGTTTAGTTGTTTTTATATATTTTTTTGTGGCAATAATGCATTTGCGAGTATTTTCTGTGGTTGTTGTGTACAAAAATAAAGAAAATATTGTAAAAATAAAAGCTACGAGTATCACCATTACCTTCCGATATAAACATAATACTTTGTAGAATAGTCAACTATTAGTTTTCATAATTATAACACAACTTTTATCTGCCTTTTAACAAATAAAAGCTAATTCTTGAAGGCAAGTATGCGGTAAGTTCATAAATAAGTAGCATTGTACAATTTTTGTATACAGAGTGAATCAATAGTGCATCATTCTCTATTTATTTAGAAAAATTAAACTGTAATTTATTGATGGTGATATGTTTAAGGGTAATTTTGTTCTGAACTCTTCAAACTTAATGTCAAATTTAAACATTACAAACTTTAAATGTTTTAAAGCTTCTCATTTTTGCTTAAATTTATATTGTGGAATGGTCAGTTAGATCTACATGAGACAAACCTAGGCAACTATTTAGGACCACCAAAATTTATTTTTTTTATTACACATTAAGAAGAGGAGTGCAATAATATTTTCGGCCTAGAAATATAAATGAAACAAATCTGGTTCTGAACTTTGTTCTATTATTTCAATTTCTTTTTTATTAGAACTTAAAAATAAGTTTCACAAATTATGCTAAGTAAAGAAGTTCAGAAAAATATAATTGTGATAAAATTATAATGCATGCAAGCATGTTAGTAACACATAAGTTGTTCAAAATTAAATTAAAGAGACGTGTTAAGAAAAATTTCAATTTAATAAATTTGATCTCAAATTCTAGTTTTTTTCAGTTTAAAGCTTATTATTGTTGAATTGGACCACCCTTCCAGAATTTGAAATTTTTAAGTTAGTGTAGATTCTGGGATTCATTATGTAATTAACAAAAGTAGCATGCAAATCATTTTCTTTAACTATTGTGGAATAATGTGATCCACAAAAAAGTAAATTTGGCACAAATTTTATGATTAACATAATTCAGCAGAAAATATTGAATATAGTTTTTCCTAAAATACTTTGCGACACATTAATTAGAGAAAATTAGTAACTCAAAATTAATATAAACTAATTAATTTTGGACAAAAGATATGGATGTATGAGGTATGTCAATTAAATAATGAGAATTTCTTTAAAAACGCTTTATTACAAAAAACTGAACATAGTTACGCATTTATTCCTTAGCAATAACCCCCCCTAAAGTGCTATGCACTTGTTCCACCTCTCTTCCCCCTTCTGAAAACACCTTTGGAAGTCGTCCGAAGTTAGGCCCTGTAAAACCACTGCCGTCTCCTTGTAGATAGTTTCTATGGAGTCAAAGAGATATCCTTTTAAGGGAGTCTTCATCTTGGGGAATAGCCAGAAGTCTAGTGGAGCCAGATCTGGACTGTAGGGGGATGGGGCAGCATTGGAATATTGTTTTTCGCTGAAAACTGTCCAGCGAGAAGCGATGAATGTGTGGATGCATTGTTGTGGTGAAGGATCAATCCAGACTCCTCCAGTTCTTACCCGCACAATCCTGGCACACAGCTGCTTTAAAACTTCAACGTAGAAGACCACATTAACAGTTTGGCCTTGTGGAACAAACTCTTTGGGGACAACGTCCTTGATGTCGAAAAAACAAATGAGCATTGTTTTCAATTATGACTGCGACACTCTTGCTTTTTAAAAATGCTCTCCTCCAACCTCAACCCGCCGTTTACTTTGCCGATGAGTTTCAGGATCATACTGTAAGATCCAGCTTTCATCCCATATAATTACAATTTTCAACCAGTCCCGCCTATCATTGCTTATGTGCTCGAGAAACTCTTGACAATTTGAAAGATGCAACTCTTTTAGAATCGGGGTTAAACGTTTTTGGATCGAGTTTTGCACACAGCTTATGCATTGTTAAATTATCATGTAACATTTTGTAAACACTCTCTTTATTAATTAACACCTGTCTTCATTATGGTCGGTGCACCTGGTCTCTCATTGTCTTTAATCAACTCTCGGCCCAGTTTGAACTGCGTCGCCCATTCGTATATGGAAGCAGATGACCGATACTCATTATCGAACATGCTCTGTAATTTTTTTAAAATAATGGACAGTTTATCGCCTGATTTCGTTAGAAACTTTATCACAATTCTTTATTCCATATTTTTCCGACATGTAATACTTCAACACCGCCCTTTAAAATCTCTTGCATCACATACAATGTACCCAAACAAGTTGAAACTTGTCACATGTGTAGTATAACTGTGGAAGTTAATGCCTACATTGTTGAATACTTGCCAGTACGAGTGTCTGACACAAATTCTCATTATTTAATTGCCATACCTCGTACTGTAAATTATTAATTGTATAAGATTTATTCTGAGTAATAAAACATATTACACATTTAGTAGTGGCATGCCAATTCATTCAACTCCTTCATTTAGAAGTAATCATTAAATACTCAAATACAAATTTTTAGAAAGGAAATATTACTTAAACATATTTAAAAAAAGATCAGGGAACTACGCACTATTAATAAATTCTGTAGTTAGCATGAGTATTTGTAAATTGTAGAATAATTGAACCCTTGCATGTTCTATAATTTGAATTAGTTATATATGGGTGCTGGTTAAGTGTGCTTTGTGCTTTCCGAGCCTGAGATGTACAGCTTGCCTTCAAATTTATGCATTTCGGGTTGCACGATCGGAAGTTCGTTTGTATTTGCCTTCCTGGTAGTGCAAATGGAGCTTTAGTTATCTTTCCCGAAGTGCCCAAAGGTTAGCTTTTGTTTGTTATAGGCGGGGAGCGTGTAATCGACTACACTGGAGGTGCAGGAGGTGAAAGCCAACATGATGTAGGAAGTGATGGACTTGGTGGAGATGGCGTCGACAACCCACACCATCAAGTATCGCAAGAATACATTAATGGCAACAATCTTATTATTAAAGACAAGGAAAAGAAAGTGGATACTGCTGTTTAATTTTTGTGCGATTTTAGTATAGATTTAGTGGATGTTTTTTTTTAATACATGTGAAATACCTGAATCGTTATTCATTTCTCAGTTTCTCAAGAAGTAACTCAATAATAACAAAGCGTTAATTGTTTTAAAGTTCAGCACCCCATTTAGAGTTTAGACAAATTCACCCAATTTGCGCTCAATTTTTTAAAGACTTTCTACAACTCTGAGATCAGGGTTACCCAATGTAAATGTATTCAGCAGTTTTAACTTTCTAACTCTTGGGGTTTGAACTAACTTCATCTAAATGTTTGTTTTTACAAACCCTGACAGTAAATGTACTGCCATGACCTGAGCTGCATGGTGGTTCAATTTAATAAATAAATTTGTAACACCATACAACCCAGGCAAATTTCACATTTGGGGTTTTCAGTGAAAACAAAAATGGACTTGCCTTTATGCATGAAATTATAAATGGCTGTAAGTGTAATCTATAATTTATGATAAATAGATACATCTATCTGAGTACTTAAAATTGTAACGATGTGTTATACATTCCATTTGTAGTGATAATGCGCAACTATGACTCAATGAAGAATTCTCATTTTTGTAAGGGAAGGTTGACCTGAAAGTATATATGCACTAATACTTCATTTATTGATTGTATATACAGAGTGTGCCAAAAATAACCAGCATAATAAAAACTGTGGATATCTTATGACCTGTAGAATAAAGTTTTTTTATAAAATTACTTTCGAAAACATAGTTTTTGAAATATTAAAAGTATTAAGTTCAATCCTGGCATGTGTGCCATGCCAAATAATAATATCGTTGCCCTTGATGTGTATTACTGATGGGTATATCTTGTTATTAACAATATTTATTCTAGAAGATAATATTAAAAGAATTTTATATTACTTTACCTGGCATATTTTAGAACAATGTTTTCAACCTCCGGTCTGCGAATCTAACAAGTAAATGAAAAATTTAAAAATAATTTTTGCAAAGTAAAATAAATCAATGAATAACGTATTTTACAGTTGTTATTTTTTATAATAGTAATTTTCAGGGGATAATATTGTTATTGGTCTGTATAAAAAGAATTGGATATTTTGTTTTTGTTCTGTTTTGATACAAATTTTAAAAGGAAATGAATTGTATTAATTTCATGTCTGATATTCAAGATAAAATAATTTAGAAACTTCCTTATCAGCACAGGATGTGTTGAAAATATATAGTTTATCGATACCACCCGGAAATGAAATGGGGATTCGGTGTAGAAACCATACCGTCACCCTACATGAGTTTTATATGGAAACAACATTGAATTTATGTGGGGAAACCGAATTGTTTCAATATAGCATAGCTGTCAAAACAACCCCTAGCATAAGTACCATCTCTTAACAATCGACATATTAAATTTAAAATTCTAATAAATGGCAGTATTATCGGCTTGTTTTATGCCGGTAATCCTATATAGAAACCTCATGGTATATTCGACTTAAAAATTTACCTACATAAATAATACATCTTCATTTGTTTTAGATTGTTAATTTAATAAACTATTTATTAAAACTTGCCTAGTTTCGTAATCATATAAAGATCACATTATCAGATCCTATAATTGTAAAAATTAAATAACTAAATAAGTTAGAATTAAAGCTATTTATTATATTTGTATTTATATATTTATATTATATTCAACATTAATAGGACAATATGGTTTTAATTCTAATTTATTTATTTAATTAATTGTTTATACAATTCTAGCTTCTGACGATGTGATCTATATATTGTCAGGAAACTAGTCAAGCTTTAATAAATTAAAATAAAATCTTAATAGGCATTACTTCCCTATGATCATATTTATGATTTGGAAATACGGTATTAATGTTCTTTAGGTATCTATGTTTTGTAACCCTTTTAGTGCTATTCATTTTTATTATTGACTAACAAATTTTTACTACAAAAATAAAATTTAAAATAATTGCAGAATGCTAAATAAATTGATATCATTCATATCCTACACTTGCATAAAAATATAAAGAAAATATTTAAAAAAATGTCAATTTTAACTTTGCAATATTTAACGAGCTAATAGAACACGTACTACACGAATTTCTAGAAGGTATACTTAAAAATACTTGTAAATTATGTAAACTGAGCTAACCATTCCTAATATTGCTTTTATAAACCTTTTGGTATTTCCGAAGTAGGTATTAAGGGTTTACCTCTCGGTAAATTTAAAAGCATAA
>JAHWXV010596338.1:0-15984 GCA_024586415.1 Phrixothrix hirtus | reverse complement strand
GTGGGGAACGGTTTTTTTGGTGGGGTGAGTGGTGGGGGTATAGCGGGTATATATTAGCGAAAGTCGTGTGCAATCCATTATTGTGGTTTCTTTGTTAATTCTACCTACTCCTTGCCAGCAATACTTACTTAAACATACATAGAAATGCGTAAACGGAATTTTGTTTATTTTACAGTAAATACTTGTGTGATCTTGAAGATTTCTTCAATATCTGAACGGCCTTCACCTGTATCCTTGACCTAATTAAGGGTCATCGACCTGGATGTAGATGGCCTTGAGCGATGGCCCACATTTAGAAAGCCCTTGACCTTTGACCCAGTTTAAAAAAGTCCTTGGCCTATGACCCAGATTTAAAAAGTCCTTAACCCATGACTTTGGAATTTGACCTCGACCCAGTTGCTGTTCCAGAACCCCCCATCACCCCCTACTATAAATGTTCATTACATCCCGCTCGAGTCGCCGCATGAATTCAGCAGCACAATTTGGACTACGATAAAGTTCAAATTTCGATTTACTGTCATCAAAAGAGCATTTTACATAATATTCAAATGAATATGCTTCATGCTCGCACGATTTTATTGTATACTTATCGTTACAGTCTGGCTTAACTTTTTGAAGCGGTTTTAAAACGCTCTAGAAATCAGCATAAGCTACAAAAGGCACCTTCAATTGCTTTTGATAATTTTCAAATTTAAGAATGTTACCCGGCACAACCCTCCCTAATTTGTCAATTTTTTTATCCTCCGTAGGAAGTTTTGCGTACAACTTATTGCAATAAAATCTAGTATGTCTCCATAATTGTTGTTCAGTACAGAAATATTGCAAACAACCGCCACAAAGGTAACAAGCTGTTTTTTAACTTTTATTGGATCCGTCAATAATCATGAAAGGTTTTTAATCCAGCAGTAATGACTGCTACCCTCCTTATCATGAAGCAACAGTAAATTTACATGAGCTGGTTTCTATTATTAGAAAAATAAGAGGTCCAACAACTTCATATTTTTTTCTAGCTCCTTCCGTTGTAAATTTTATACTGTAAAAATTAGTAAAAACCTCATTTTGAGACTCTAACTTGGAAATATCATTGAGTATAATGGGAAATGTTATACCTTCAAAATTAAGCACATCTGCGTAATGTTCGTACGAACTCGTTCTGTTGGATGAACGCTGAGGAATACAAACTGCAGAAACTACCGCCCATCCAAAGCAACATTCATCAACGTTGTATACGTTTATCACAGTTTTCTTATTCGCAATCATATGAGGAAGAGGAATGTACGATGCCGAACGTAACGGATTAAGTTTACAAATATTCACTTCTGCAAATAGAATATTCGTAAGTGACCAACCTGAAATTGAAATATTAATATTTATCAAATGGTGTTCTCAATTTAAATACCTGAACCTCGTTCTTGAAAATCACTGATTTTTTCATCTAACATCGCGACGAATTCATCATATACATCAAGCATACTGCTACTAACGGTCACAACTATATTTTTGGTATGAAAGGACTTAATGTCTTCTTTATTTTGAGATTCCAACCGATAATAACCAAATACTTCAATATGAACATTGATTGTAAAGAACTTGTTCAAGTGAATTTGAATTAAATTTAATATTCTCTATTTAATAGCAGAAATAAATTCACCAAGATGTATATGATGTTCTTCTGCAGAAACTCTATAACTAATTATGCGAGATGGAAAGAATAAATCTAATACCTTGACATCATCATCATTCTTAAGGGGAGCTGCAATAGCAGTTTTATGACGATTGCCCCGCAAATGCCCTTAATATGATCTCCTAGGCACATATTCACAACACCTCTCACAATAAATACGTGCTGTAAATTAAAAGTTACCTTAACATCATCACCGCCTGCGAGTGAACAGTCATTTACGTTACCGCTGGTGATTCCATTCAATACACCTAAAATATAATTTACATTTCATGAATACATTTAATACTTCGCTTACCACTTGTCGACGGTTGATCTTGAATGACCACGCCATATTGCCTATTATCTATAAGTAGTACAATATTTCACCATTTTCGTAATGTAAATATATCACTTACCTCTTGTCACTGGGCTATTGCTTGATTCACCTGATAACTTCACGCGCTTATTACTCACTATATCTATACAAATCAAGTAACGTAAACAATTGGCAGTAAACAAGTAAGTCCAACTTACCGTTGTTACTTCAACAATGTCGTTTGCGATGGGTATACAAATTATCACTTCTCATGAATGTTCTCTCACACTTTTGCATCGAAACATCTTAATTCAGACTGATTAGTGTTCTAAAACAAATGCTTCTGAAACAAACGTTTATATACAGTCGAAGCTTCCCCTCTCTTTGGTCACAACAATGTTATTGCTTACGGGATGTACCACGAGAAGGTAGAGCTTGGGAACTTATTGCTTTGATTACACCCCAGGAAGGATGGACGCGAGGAATGCAAAACGCAAATAAGGAAGGAAACGTGAGGAACAAGGCATCATCACCACTTACAACAAACCTCTAAGTACGGCATATTGACGATCAATCGTCCGAAGCAGTCGTATTTGTCGCTCTTGGCTTTCCGTAATCCTCTTCTGGGTGTCCAACAATCCACCAACTGCCAAGAGTGAGCCATTTTTTAGTTCCCTCTGCTTAACTTGTAGAATCACGCCGAAACTCACGAACTTTTTTTCTTTACTTGACACAGTGCGACGATTTGGTTCCATTTCCGCGTCCAACTCTCGAATTCGACCGTATCTAGGATTGATGGGTGGTGAGGGAGTAACGGAGAAGGATCCGCGTAATCTTCGCACTTTAGAACTACAGACTATCTTGGTTCTTCTTGCCGTTCTTCTTGGGGTTCTTCTTCTTGGTATTCTTCTTCTGCTTATTCTTCTTTTTTTCTTTGTTCTTCACCTACAGCAGGTGAGGAAAAAGGCTCTCCGAAGTTCTCTCACTTCAATCCAATATCCTCCTCCAGTGTGACGGATATCACCGAAGGAGATGGCGCACTTTCAAGGCTTTCCTCGTCCGGTTCTTCTTCGAGCAACACCGGTGAAGTTGGAGCAGCTTCTCTTAGCATATCGCCGTAATTTTGGAGAAAACTCTCAGCATTTTCTACCATATGCACATCTGGTAAACTTCAGAGAACTGAAGGATTTGCTCAAGCAATCTATCAATGTCGAGGGATAACTTGTCATCTTATTCTTCTAGGGTCTACACGGGTTTAACTTGTACAGAAGGGCAGTAGACAGAATTTTTTACTTCCAATAACCGCGGTAACAGTACATCCTGTCCCTCCCCTTCTGCATTTGATGGTTGACTGATCAAGTCATGCCGCGCTCATAAGAATGGTTTCTCTTCCTTCGAATCCATTGCCTGGTTTAACAAAGAATGTACCGCAAAAGTACCTTCACCCGTTGGTTTAAATGAAAATTTTTGCAACACGTTCACTCGTTTGGTTTGCGATACATCTTCATGGACAGGTATGGATTTCATACATCGCATATTGTAAAGACAAGTTACGGCGGAACATGCTAACCCTTATTTGCATAAACACATATTCCGTCTAACCCTCGACACTTTACTGTGAACACTATTACCGCGAACACTATTACCGTGAACATTACTACACTTGTAATTCTCATGTTTATAATGTTTACTAAGAAAATCTTTACTAGAAATACCTCTTTAACAACCACTCGCAAACTATATACACTGCTTGGTGGTGCGAATGACAGTGTCGATATCTGGTAAACAAATTCAGCTTTCCGGGTTCAACATCCTTATATTTAGCAATAAGTTCACCATATGAACTGAGTTCCGGGTTCACACAGTCCATATTACATCATATTAACCTCTATTATTGACAAATTCGACATAAAACGCTCGAATTAGATCGCTTGGAACACTGCAACGAATGGTTGCGAATGTCTTCCTGGTTCAACATCATTTGGATTAGTAACGCTTAGTTCCGGCGTTATATAGGGAAGGTTACAGTATTAAATTGACCTAACTGAACGACAATTTTATCACCTATCGCTTGGAATAAATCTGTTACAACACTGCAACGAATGATGGTCTGGCGAAGGTCTTCCGGGTTCAACAGCCTTTCGTTTAGTAATGAGTTCAGCTTAGTTCAGGGTTCACATAGTCAAAGGTACAACATACTGGCCTACATTATTGGCCATTTCAGCACATGACGTTATGCATAAGTATTTAGTAACATTGTAACTAATATTGACTGATGACGTAACATTTCTCCTACAAAACTCCTGAAAATATCGATAAGTATTCTAATCCACTCATTCCCACTCTGAACATGTGTCTCGAAGCATCTATATTTGCAAAAAATCACCTTTACATTAATTTTGAGGATCGTTTAATAACCTTTGTTAATTGGAAAAGTACGATACCACCAGTCCAATTATCACGGGCTGGTTTCTACTACACACAAGTAGAAGATTCCATAAGGTGCGTTTATTGCGGCATTACCTTATGCAAGTGGAATAGCACTGACTCAGCTCCCAAAGAACACCTGAAACACGCACCCCATTATCACCTTATACAATTACTACTTCAAGGACAAGGCTACGATACGGTGCATTAAACATGCATTCCGTGGTACATCTCTACTTAACATTGTTTATCACCACCGCATTCCAAAGTAATGTTACAGCTGGAGATTATACATTACAACGGCTACAAAAAGACATCATGGAAAGCTTTCGAACATTAACATTGGTCACAGCAAATATTAGTAGTGACTTGTCAACAACAACAGTTATAAAATTAACAAAACCGAGTACAACGATGCAGATTAAGCTGGTAGGAAGCACTAGGAAAGAAACCGCACAGACCTACAGTACAATTTTGGCAGTAACAGTTTTGTTCTTTTTGTTATATTTTGCAAAATGTATGTATTATGTGAAGCTCTCAAAACAATAACCTTTCTACCTGTGTAATATTTTGTTTTAATAATAACTAAAAATTTATTTTACCTCTATTTATTATAATACTACATATAAAACTATAACAAATTTAAAAATGTACACCAACATAACATAAAATTAAAACTTTAACCTAATGGTTAATAATATATGGCGCTGTTTCCCCAATTTCTATGGTATATGAAATCAGAACTTCTATAAATAACAGAAAAATGACTTACCCAACTCACACCGGTAATTTTCGTACAGAAACTGCAGAAGTTTGCCGCATCTTTCACACTTCACGGGCATGTTGGAGGTAAAAATAGTTGTTATGGGTGGAAATATCACCCGAAACAGTGTGCAACACTTCTAGCAAACTTTTTTGTATAAAAAATGGACATCAGTATAGGATTTCCCTGGATGTCCGTATCAATAAATTTAATGTCATATGAATAATAACACAACATTCTTACTAAAAAAGAAATCATATAATCACACATGAATTACACCTTTACACACATCACACCCACTTTAAAATACCTGAACACAAACAATAACAAAAATGCTAACTGGAAGTTCAACGTAAACTTTACCATCCGTGAAAAATAGCCACTATATATTATGTTATAAATAGCTTTGACCCGCATCCTTGACCTATATACTTGATCTTAGGTCAAATGTCAAAGGTCAAGGCAACATGCCAAAGGTCAAGAGAAAAAGGTTAAAAATAGTAGCAATTGGTAAAAACCTAAAAGTACGTAACAATGTACATATGGTGCACTAACTGCCATAAATTACGTCGTAATTGACTTGGCGTCAAAGCTTAAACGTAATTGATCAAGGAACAAAGGTCAATAATGGTGGAAAATGTTAAAATTTAAAAAGAAACAGCGATAACCAGTGTCTTTAGGACAGCAATTATTCAGCTGGTACACAAACCACCCTAAATTTATTCGGAAGTGTTCTCATCCCATGGGAATAGTGGCATAACGCCCAGCTCACAATGTCCTTTCCATGACCCATGGAAATCGTTACAATGCAAAAATAAATAGCTATAGCCAGAGTCGTTAATACAGTAATTACTCAGCTGATACACAAACCACCCTAAATTTGGTCGCAAGTGTTCTCAACCCATGTAAATAGTGGTATTACACTCAGTTCATGATGCCCTTTCCAATGATGCCCCATATGGCCCACTTTATTGTGATGACCTTTTTGTATGCCCAATAGACTTTAACTCGCTCTAACTTGACTAGGAGTAGTGCCTGACAGGTGCACATGATCAAGTTCGACACAACTTCTTAAGCTTAATACAGTGATATCGCACACGATCCACTTTAGCTGCATTTTGAAGGGGTTGTGTATCGTTCAACTTTTATCTGCACGATCTACGGTTAACGTAGTACAGGTCCAAAAGCATTTTGCGACCGGGAACATCGTTTGTATTTATAAAAATTTTGAATTCCAAAAAAAAGTATGACCTAATAGGCCTACAGCCTTTCATAAACGAGCTAGAGCCAAATGGAGCATTGACAGAAGGAATGGGGTGAGGGGATGTGGGATAGGAGGGAGGAGGGGATGTGCGCCGGACCAAATTAAATCGACGGGTTTGGGATTTGGTACCGGTAGTGAGGGATGGTACTTTTTGGTGGGGATGATGGTACGAGGTATGGTAGGGGTTGGTTAAAGCAAGTCATGCGCAATCAACTGGTATGGTTTATTTCTGAATTTTACCTATCCTATATTAAGATTATTCAATTAAATGAACGTAACATTCTAAATCTTTGAATTTTTTAGTTATTTTCAATAAACAAATGCCTAAAATGAACTATTTGTATATTTTACAATAAATAACAGCTTAACCTTGATATCACGGACGCCGTATTGTAACATATATGACCGGCCTTGTCCTTAATGAACAAATTTATTTCTCTCATTCTTCATTCTACAATATGCATTTGACTTCAAGCTGAGTCCTTGATCACATTCAGGGTCGGTGTCATGGGTACGAACGGCGTTGACCTATGACCCAGATTTAAACAGTCCTTGACATATGACTTAGATTTAAGTAGTCCTTGACCTATGACCTTGGAATTCAGCCTTGACCTATTTACTGCCACAGAATCCCCCATCTCCCCCTACTATATTCCGTTGACAAATTCTCGAGGGAAGAGGGAAGATGGACGAAGCTACGAAGGCATGTTGCGTGTTTACTGGTATATTGATTGCAAGTTTAAAGAATGGTTGGTCATGAAAAAGCTTTCTGTCAACAGTGGACCAAAAATGCAATCGTTCAATAACTGCGGAGTACTTTTTGAAACTATGTAAGCGTAATGTTTGAATTTATGCGTCAATTTATTACAGTATATGAGACTGTGATACACAGGTAAATTACGCAAACCAAAAATCAACCGAAACAATATGAAGAAGCTGGTTGAAGGGCATCGGATGGGGCAAAAGTGCTGACATCGCCTGGTGAAGTGTTGGCAACCGTTGTTTGTGATTCTTGCGTAATAATTTTCATTGACTACCTTCAAAAAGGTAGAAAAAATCCTGTTTCACTAGAATGATGCAGTAGTACACTTTTCAGCAACTTCAACTACAGAAATACACGAATTCCATTTGGAAATGCTTCCAAATAACCAATATTCATCAGATTTGACCCTTTATAATTATTCGTTATTTCCCAAAATGAAAACTTGGCTTACTGGTAAAGAAGTTCATACAAGGAAGGGGTGATCGCCGGAGTGGACACGTATTTTGCGGACTGATAAATCTGCGTTTACATAATGCACTACGCCTCTTAATAATTATTGGAACAGGTAAATTGAGATGGAGGGGGGTATATTGAAAAATAAAATAGTTTTTACACTGAGAATACAACTGCTTATAGCTGTTCTAGGTGAGTTATTCAACTTCTCTCATATAGATATAGTAATTCCATTGTACGATTTGACTTGCGAAGAATGTACATTCTCTCTGTAACGGTAATTGTAATACTAAACAAATTACCTACATATAAATTTGCTTATATTCGTTTTAACCCGGGATCGTTATCGTTTAGTCAAGTTACAAGAGAGGTATCGTGTTAGATGGAATCTATGTGTATGTTATTTGTCAATATTTTCTATTTGTGCCTTTAAATAACAACGAAAACTACTTCTACTGCTAGTTTGGAATAGATAATCAACTAAAGCATTAAATAAAATTAAAAATTAAGTTAAAAAAAGTAATGTCTTTTATTTAATGAGAATTTAATTGAATTGTAATAAAAAATGAAATTGGTATATATTAAGATATGACATATATGAATATATATTTTATTGGTTCCCACTTTCAGGTAGTTTGGCAGCGCATAACAGCACTCTTCTCTTATAGGTGTGTTGTTTGCAAATATTTTTTGGCACGTGTTGCAAGTTATGGCCATAAAATGATTTTTTGTTATGGGGCAAAATGCATAACGTTTTTTTTTATACTGATGTAGAAGGACCCACATCGACTTATTTAGTTCTCTCCTCAATTCCAATCACATGAGACGCCTTTTCCTTCAAGGAAGTAAAAAGGGTTGGTATAGTATATCGTCTTTGTACATGAGGTTTAGCCAAAATTTCTGCTAATTCGGATATATACATTATTCTTTCAGTCACTGTGTTTGCGTTCCATCTGTATACTATTTGATAGTTAATTTTTGCAATATTTAACAACGAACAGAATAAAGCTAATGGTCATCGGTTAGTAAATCTGGTAACGGGATATTTCACAGCGTGAATGCCTCCTATCTGGAACTATAAAGGAATAATATACATTATTGTCTACATTGTTGACGTCGATATAATTGTCTATATATATGGTAGACACCTTGACGTTAAAAAATAAGCTTGGAGCATCAACTCCCATCATTATTGATATATACAGTACCTATGTGACTCACCGTTGTACCAATTTTGATACAGAACTAAACCGTTAAAATACAATTTTTACCACTATTATTGAAAAAATTATCCAACGCGACTGGTATCGTGTTAGATGCAAATAACACGAAGGCGCCTCTTGAAACATTATCTTATACAGTTCTACCTGACAAACCTCTTGTTACTATAATCCCTGTGCACCCTAACAAGAATTCCAACAATACACTGTAGACGGCAAAAAGCCATACAAAATATCTGAACGTAGATAATTCAAATAAACTTAAAATGTTAGATCTAATCTAACATAGATACCTTTCCCGGATTAAATAATACAGTCTAGTTATTAGAATCAGAAGAATTTTTCTGATACGTACATGAAATGTATACCTCACTAATTTCAAAGTGACTATTATATTGAAGTAATTCCATTGAAAATGGTTTAAGCGCACATTTCATATTTTAAATGAATACTATATTTCGCTATATACTATAAGCATGTAAATGGGTCGGACAAAAAGAAATCCCAACATTACTGTCACGCGAGAGTTAGATATCGAGGGAGTTCTCCCCGTTGATACTAAAAGGTTATACGAACAAATGTGATGCTTGGGAAGAGCTGTGCCTTATTCATTCAAATATCATAGTGATATGAAGTGAAGGAGGAATATTAAGGTTCTCTAAAAATAAATTTACAAAACTAAGTGGGTGCGTGGCTAAGAATTGAGTTAGCACGTTGTCAAAATGCGCAAAATTGTTTTCAAAAACTTCAGACAGCATGTGGCGATACAATGTGCCATATCGTATAGTGGCGGTGTGAATAACAGCTTGTCGTTATAAACGAAACCTGAGCTCACTCATAGGAACTATGCTTGTAGCATCAATACAATGAATGGAAGTATCAATGATTTTCTCGTCAAAATATTTTGTAAAGGTGATGTTAATTGTAGTGTATGATACGATTGAAGTCACTACTGTTGTGTACTCATGTAAAAGCGGCGACA
Source organism: Phrixothrix hirtus (assembly GCA_024586415.1). Lineage (NCBI taxonomy): Eukaryota > Metazoa > Arthropoda > Insecta > Coleoptera > Phengodidae > Phrixothrix > Phrixothrix hirtus. Next base: position 6,133 of record JAHWXV010596338.1, on the reverse strand, counting down.
CTTACTGTAAAGGACTCTCATCATCCTTCATGACGATATAAAGTATTGAATTGCTAATGCTTTGTAGGATTTTTTGCGTAACTCGTGATGGGAGATACAACAACCTTCGATATGTTCATCTGATATGAGTCCATGGAATTACGATATCTTCATATAAATGTGGGAACCACTTTATGGGATTCAAGGGAAACCATCATTCTAGCGGTGTGCGAAGATTTTCACAATTGTGCACGAAGGTGGTGAGCATGGGAAGGGGTTACATTGAAGCAATGTAAACGGTGTTTCCTCTGTAAATAAAACCAAGTACGAATTATAATATTCTTGTTACTAATTTTTATCCAACAAATTTCCTATTTGAAAGTTTAATTGCAACTTCTAAAAATGAATATTATTTCACTACTGTACTTCGCACTGTTTATTCTCCATCTCTAGTCCCCTTCAACTTCTTAAATATTGATCTAATTGTAGATGTAGTTATACAAATTCTATAGAATATTGTGAATAATGTTTCATAATGTATACTTTTAAAAGTTGGGCATTTGTATTGCCAAATTCCTTTAAATTTTTTCCGAAACATTCTAGTGAAACTGTTTAATTTTGCTTTGGTTGACTTCCTAAATTACCGCATGTTTTTCTAACCGTATCCTATATTTTCGCAATCTAACAATGGAAGTTATATACCATTATTTTGATGCCCTAATTCACATTTCAAGCGATTTTTCCACTTTTTAATGTTTTTATTCTAATTCTGATAACTTCATTTCTTTAGAAATTAAAACCAACTGCAAAGCAATTATTTCTGGTTCCTTTTCATCTTTCGTTACTTTTGCTTAGTTTTCAAATATTAGTTGAGCTTCATTTATTTAATATATGTTATAACTCAGATTACCAGGTGAAGTTTACTTAATATAGCTTTAATTAGAATATTTATAAATAGGAAAGGAAATAACGAGGTAAATATTAATTAATAGTCATAAATCACCAACAATAAAAAACACAAGTGTTAAAGTGGTCACAGCCGAACTCTTCTCAGATTACTAACTACTATTTTTAACAAATATTAAATATAAAGAGATTTGCAAGTAAAATACGTTTTAGTTCAGAATTTATTGAAATTCAAAGATAATGTGGTTTTCATAAAAATATCCCTATCGAAGGGTTAAACTTTATTCAACAGAAATACGGTAGTAAATACATCCTACGTAATGGAAAAAAACCGAAAATTGCATTAACACGTTTAATATTTCGTATTTAAATAGGTGTTAACTTCTTAAATTGACTGCCGTAGATAGATATTCGTAGTGTTTCTAGAAGAAAGAACTATAGTAAACAAAATACTGAGGTTAAGTAGATTTTTCGCGTTTCACATTGTGGGAGTAAACTTATTTTTAGAAAAGTGAAGAAAACACTACAAACTTCGCTGTTTCCTTTTATGGAACTGAAAGTTATTTATTTAATTTGCTATGCATAAATACGTACATATAAATCTAAGTTCAAGTATCATTATAACCTCAAAGACGAATTGTCTTGCACGCACAGGTTTTGATTTAAAGTTTATATGCGTTTAACCCAAACCGTTACCGCTCATTCTATTATTATTCCAAACGATTCCAATTTGCAAGTGGTAATGCACTTATGATGTTTGAATGTGACACACTGGTATCGTTTAATGCTTTGAATATTTAGCTTGACATAACTACGGGCTGGACGCTTCTCAAGGCGGCAACTGGTTAGTGCTCAAAAATTTAGATTGTAGGTTAGAGTAATTTAGTGGGAAACGATTACTGCAACATATACCAATAATTTCAAAAATGTCAAGATTTGCAACATGTACATTGTAAGTTTATTTCATACTAAATATATTGATTAATACCAATGGTAAAAGAACCTAATAGTACTCGTTTTACAATCAAAAACTAGAAATAACTAAGTAATATATAATTTAAATATTTCCTAGGATATACAGTGATTTCCTAGTCTAACATTGTCCAAATTGTCCAAATTGTCCAAATGTGAATTATATGACAGTAGAGTAGTGTAAAATAATGTGTTTTTGTGTACCTATATTAAATAGTATTAACTGACAGTAGAACGTAGTGCAACACGCCAACACGAAACGTAGCATTTATGAAGGAAGCGTTTGTTACGTAAAAACCTTTTAATATTTTACAGTTACTAATATTATATTACATAAAAATCCTTGCAAGAAATGTACTGTACCTATTTAGAGACAAATTGTTACTTCAATTTGTATTAGACTCTAATTAGTTGCCTAAAATAGTAAGAAACTTCGATAATTTAAAATTTTATTTACTAAATTGGGTAATCGGTAGTCTTCATTCTCTAATTAAAACTTCATTAATAGTCGTGCTTTGGCAATCTAAATTTAATTCAACTTCCCTCTAATATAATTCAATTGCGAAATTTACCTACTAAGGGTTCTAATTATAATTATCTACAAAACTATTTACTTGAAAAGAGATTGTACTCTTTTTGTTTCATAATAGTTTTAGCACTTCATAAAAGTAAATTTATTTGATAGAGATTTTTAACGAAGGATACATGATTTTGAAGCTGAATATATTGGAAATAACTATATAATTAAAGATTAGAAATGCAAATTAAATCTACTTTTAAAATAGCATTAGAAGCTTACATTCTCTACAGTAAATTCTTACCCTGGCGTATGCTGAAGCGACTTCAAACGTTATAATAGATCGGTAATTGTCGGGTGAGCTCGGTACCGACGCCAACGATGCCAGTGTCATGAATTCAGTTTTTAATCGACTTTGTTTCATCAAAGCCGCCTGTATATTTGCTGATAAGAAAAGTAAACCGGCTAGACGCGGCGGCGTGTCTGTTTTAGAAAAAATCATGTTACGTTAAATCGTGTTCTAATCCGATTTTTTCCTATTTTTAAATTTGTTGATTTTTCAAGTGTAATTGTTATCCGAACATTATTGGAAATTAAAATAAAATATAATTGCGTTTTGAACTTATTGTTTATGTATATAATTAAATTATTAATATGTCAATGAAAGTGGTTATGATAATGAAAGTTTAAGTGGTGTTTTTCATTAGCCATCTAATTCAACTATTAGCAGGAGGTAAATGTGATTTTCGTGTTAACTCCTTTTATTTAAGCTGTCAATTCTTTAATGAATATTATTAATTTCTAAGCGATTATTGTCCCTAATGAACTGTGAATAACGGAAATATAAATTTTATGAGAGTAAAGCGTTTGACATCGATTTCATAATACCTTTAAGTACCTATTTAAAAAACCTTTTCATTTCATGACCACACGCATCATTTAATATTAGTTAGGGTGTATTTTAAAACGTATTTTTAAAAATTTAACTAATTCTGCCTTATATTTGTATTTATATTTCGTTAGGCTAGAAATATTATTTCCTTTATTCGGGTCCTTAATATTAATTGGCCATATAATTTTAAATTCTCATTATGTTAAGCGAAATGATACATTATTAAATGTAAATTTTATTCTCATCCTTGCTATATTATACAAGTTTTATGTTTTCCCCGAATTCCTCAATTTAAAACTTGAAAGCACAGGAGCTAACTTTATTTTGAATATTTATTAGTAATGGAAAGTATGCTATCCAAATTTCTTAGATATATTCACAATTAGTTTTTTTCATAAAACATAATATACCAATTTAAATTATGTATACAATAAGTACATTTACAATTTAGATTAACTTCCTACGTACTCTATTATTAATATTTGGATAGTTTTAACGTACACCAAATACCTACGGGTAGTTTATTTACACACTGTGAATTAAAGAGAATATTCGTATTGCTCAATTATTACCTTCCTCTTGGAATGTTATATATAAGATATAGTGTTCATGTTATGTGAAATAAATTTAATCTGGTGTGAAATAATTTATTTGTAAAACTTCAAAACAAGGTTTCAAATTAAATCTTGTTTCATTATGCTATTATTAGCTTTAGCAATTTGGGTCCATAATAATAGAAATATTTCTGCAGTTTACGAGTGCAAGTTTCATTAGTTAAATATTTCACATATTACATTGATTATCGTTCATAAAAGGAAATACTAGAACTTGTTTGACTTGATTATCCATTCCAAACACTATTTTAATGTTGCCAGTGAATTTCAAATAATATTTTATTTTATATTTGCAGTTTAATTTTGCGAGTAAGTGTAAAATTATTTAATTACTACAAAAGGCGTTCGCAGAATAAACGTCTGGCCAAACAAAATGTTTATAATATGATATTTGGTTTAACATTAAAGTTATTCAAGGATTTCTAAAGAAATTAAATAAGTTTTCTAATGTATAAAATTTACGGGAATCGTTGGACATTAAAATAATTTAACAACTTTTCACATTTCATCTTCTTCAGTTAAATAACCTTAAATAATTTCAAAGATTTATTACTCTGCCTTTTCTCTGATGTAGATGATGCAATTTAATTTTTATAATCGCATTAATCATAGGTTTTGGAAGTTCACCATTAGGCTACTCTAATGGGTGCCATAACTATTAAAGCTCATTTCACATTATATAAATTAGAAGATAAAAGCTATATACATGTTTATATAGACACAGCATTACAATCATATCCTCGCATCACACAAATACTAAAAAAACAAGTATTATAACCTAAAACGTAAATTAGAAATATTTTTCAAACTTCTAGTTCGAGTCAAGTTCCTACTTAAATGAACATTATTTTAGTTAATCCCTGTATGTCTAATTATCGCATTAATAGCGGTGTAACATACATGAAAGCGTTTTTCTACAAATTAAAATGAAAAGGAAATAAATTATTATTTTATTAAACATTATTTATACAAGTAAAATTACGATTAACTTTTTAAATGACATGTCATGCTAAGGAATTACATTTAAAGTCCAAAGTATTCTATAAAACACAGTGGATATTAAAACAACCTACTCGTTCATAAAACTAAAATTAAAAATTACGTTTTTTATATTAATTTTGATTTGTTTAATGAATTTAGTTAGAATCGCCAAAGTAAAGTTTCGGTTTTCTCAATTACCAACAAGTTCATCGAATAGTAAGCTTTCACACTCGGTTAAGTATTACACATTACTTCCTTAATATATGAGTAGCTAATATTTTATGTATAAAAATGTATTATCTTGCCATGTTTTATCCACAAGTAAAAACCACTAAGTTCAGAATAGCGCAATGAAAAAAGCGGCTAACGTAAGTCTCATATTTTAAAGTTTCATTTTTCTGTTAGAATCCGTAAACTTTATCAGTGCACGGAAATACATTTTCAAGATGTCTAAATAATATCATACCGAGGTTAAATTAGAGCAACAGAGCATAAATATCTAGTGACCTTTTATAATTTTAATTTTTAATAACTGTTTAGACGTTTCGTTAACTCGAAACTATAAATTAACGAATCTCATACGGAGTGGGATATGGAAATATTTTATGGTTTTCATCTTTTCTCGGTTATTAGAGAAATTTGCCACCTTTTACAGCTTTGATGTATATTAATTTTCACATTTAAATATTATAGGCTTTTAAGATATTCGAGGGTAAACGTTTAGCATAAAATGTAAAGATGCACACCTCTATAGTTTATTCAAAAAGGAGGTGCAGTAATCAATCATTTCAATGTGTTTCAGTTATATAATTCTTTTGTATATGGTTTACAATGGTAAATTAGCAAAATTACGCACTTGACTACAAATTTGGTTTTTAGCACAGTGTAACGTGAATAATTAGTTGTTTAAAAAGTCTTTATTTATATTCACTAAATTTATTTACACGTATTCAACTTAAATGCTTATTTTACAGTACACTAATAACAAACTTTTGTTTGGAGTTTCCGTTGACTTGAGGTGGTGGGCCAATTATAAACTTTTAGAAAAATAGAGTTTATTTTAACACTCAACGTTTCGCACAACACAGTTGGCTTCATCAGAAGGTTAAATGTTTGAAGAACGAATTCTTTTAGTTATCTCCTGATGAAGCCAATTGTGTTGTGCAAAACGCTGAGTGTTAAAATAAACTCTATTTTTCTAAAAGCTAATAATTGACCCACTACCTCAAATCAACGGAAACTCCAAACAAAATACATATAGAGGTCAAAATA
>JAHWXV010596323.1:0-14456 GCA_024586415.1 Phrixothrix hirtus | reverse complement strand
GGTATACTTATATTAATAAATTAAATAGTATCATAAAAATTAAAAAAAATCTCGAAGATGGTTCTGTATATTGTTTACATTAACCTGTGAAATGTGATTCTGGCTAATTATTCTTATCCACGCACTTCCTGCTTCAACAGTTAGGTAAAGAACAAGACATCGCTTTCAAACTAATTTAGATGGCCCTAAATTAAAAAAATATAAAAAAAATGAAAATATTTAGGTTGCACGCCAAATTTGACAGCTGTCAAAAAATACTAACAAGATGGCGAAGTGATTCCACTTTTGTCACGTGATGACATCTCCCCACTATTCTATCTCAATGCTTAATATACTATTATAAGGTTATATACGCGGCCATCTTTAAGCAGCGGCAGTATGCTATACATGCTTATTATAGGAAACGGCAAGGGTTAAGTACGCTGTGTTTCAAGAGAATTATTATATTTCGAGTTATTGAATCAAAAACAATTCATTTAAGTTATTTTACACATGCCTACGAGGGCGATCTGATAATTAGCCGGTTTCCAAGAGTTGGCACCACCGATCACCAAACGTATATCATTTCTGTCGAAGACAATCTGTTATTAAGCTGGACGTAAACTTTTAGCGCCATTTGCCTTTTGGTTTGTGTTTGACAGCCATAAAAAGAGAACAACTTGTGATTGTGTTAAAATAATGGATAGAACGAATTTCATACATTGATTGAGCATTATGTTTTGCGTGGAAAAACTGCGACAGAAATAAAGGAAAATCCATGATATTGTTTTGAAAGATCTAGGAGTGAAAGCGCGTGAGATATCTGACATCGTGAAAAGCTCAAAAGAACGTGTGGGTAATATTTTGCTTGAACATTTACATATGAAGGAGCTGTTAACAGCATGGTTGCTGCGTTTGTTGACAATCTAATAGAGACGCAATCGTGTTGTCACTTCAAAGCAATGTTTGGCGATGTTTCAACATAATAGAAATGAATTTTTGCGTAGATTCATAACCGTAGATGAAACGTGGATCCACCACTACACACTTGAAACAAAACAACAATCAAAAAAGAGAGCAAAAGTGGTTGCATCAGCTGGACAGGTTTTGGTAACTGTTTTTTGGGATACATAAGGTGTAATAATCATCGATTATCTTTATTCACAAAAACCACTCACAGGAGATTATTATGTGACATTACTGGATCAATTGCACGTTGAAATAATGAAAAATCGACCACATTTGGCAAAAAAAGTGCTTTTTCGTCATGACAACGCATCATAGAAAACGCAACAGAAGTTAGACGAACTACGTTATGAACTACTTCCACATCTACCATATTTACAGAATCTAGCTCCATGTGACTAGATCCTTGTCCCAAACCTGAAGAAATGGTTTAGTGTTAGGAAATTCAAATTAAATGAGGAAGTTAAATGGGAAACTGCAGCATATTCCCCAGGGCCTCCTGAATCGTACTACAAAGATTGCCTAATGAAATTGGAAAGGATTTTGAGGAAAAAGTTGTGTTCATGTTCAAAAGTGGTCATTCACCAGATCGTCCTCGTAATTAATAATTTCCAATAGAGATTAATTTAGTAAAAGCTACGCTGTAATAGATATGATCTCCTCTGTACTGAAAACTTTAAGAAATAAAATTAGCGATCGGAGTTAACACGGGAGAAATCATTTCCTGTATTGTCTGATTTTCCTAGCCATGGTTATGCTTCCGTCAGGAAAGTCAGCACGGCAACAAAAGTATAGCATTTCTGCTTACTTAACAAATTACTTTTGTAGGATCAATATGTACAAATACTCTACTACAAATTACTATTTATATATACCACACACATGGTAGCAAAGGTTGATCCTTATTGATATCTTTTTTGCACTTCCGTAACTAAAACACCACATTTAGTTACTTGTTTCCATGACTAAATGTGTAGACATTTAATTTCAAGGCATTACACTTTTGCTAAAGTTCTAAGGGACATAAAGTAAACTTAGTTCATCTTAAACACTCTTAATCCACATCGTCCACAAAAATTAACCAATAAAAATTACAAATTGCTGAAACCGTTACTAGAGTGCTTCCTAAATAAAATTAAATAGCACTTGTCCTGAAGCATACGAGGGGTGCTGCAATTGTTTTGGGAATAGTAATAATGTTTCCATTGTTTTTCAAAATATTCTCCCGTAAAATAGATACACTTTTGCATGCGTTTGAACCAGTTGTTGAAGAACTTTTTCCATTCTGAAGATGGTATAGCAGAAATGTGAGTTTTTGAATGCTTCCACAGCATCTTCAGGCGCTGAAAAACGGGTTCCACGCATTTTATTTTTGACAACTGGGAATGAAAAGAAATCATTTGGACTTAAATCTTAACCGTATGGACTATAAGTTATTAATTCTACCTTTTGCCACTTCAAATAATCGACAGTTTGTGGTGCTGTGTGTGACGATGCACTATCATGGTGCAAAATGATTCGACGTTTTGAATTGGTTTTTTTTCTAATTTCATTGAGGACTTCCGGTAAGCAAATGATTGTATAGCATTGACCGTGCGACAATCCTCTAAAGCGGCGGTAGCAACGTAACCAGTAACAGTGAAAAATGTTGCAACCATTTTCTCTGAAACACTTCGTGAACGGACAACCTTTGTTGGATTCAATTCATCTTGAAATACCCAAATGCGCGCGACCGTAGCTTTGTTTCTGGCTTATATGAAAAATTCAAGTTTTATAACCTGTAATGATGTTATGAACCAAATTTGAAGCAGCACAGTTAAATCTTTTCAGGATTTCTTTGCTCCGTTAAACACGAGCCACTTTTTAAGCCTCCATCAAATTGTGTGCAACTCATCGGGTACATAACTTTTTCACACCTAAATGGTCATGCAAAATCGTTGATATTTGTTTCATCTCAATGTCAAGGATCGATTCTAATTCACGGTAAGTTACACGCCGATCGATCTCAATCACGCACAGCATCAATGTTTTTAAAACAACACTATTTCGCTGACGACCTTCGCGAAATTCGTCACTGAAACTACTGCGATCAAACTTGAGTTCTAAAAAACAGCGATAAATTATTGTATTGGATGGTGCATGGTTACCAAAACCCGGAACAAGACAATTGATATATTACTGTCGAGTTAAATTACTTTTAAAATCATTGCACGTAAATGTTCGCGATTTAATTCCATTTTTGTCGATAGTTGTGTATTTCATCTTAAATGCAAATGTTACCAGACGATGTTTTTATTCAACTGTCAATTTTACATAGCCTAAAATATGTCAAATTTTACGACAGTTCCATCTATGATTCTTTGACAATGATGGAAGTATCCGATTCGTGAAACATATGCAGCACCCCTCGTACATTGATAAATCGAATAATATCTCTGTCAAAATGAAGCAATTTACATTCTTTGACCCTTTTGATTTCAAGTTGATCGCAGTTGCAAAAACAAATCAAGTGGTATATTACATACGATTACATGTAGCAAATCAATTGGAAATTCATTACAAAGCAAAAATAAAACGGTAACTGGTTTTAAAATATTAAGCCACATTGGAGGTATGTCCTCTAATAATTTATTTAATTCAAACACAACAAACGCTTTTAGGCTGATTACAGCCATTTCAAGGGCGGCAGGCGTGGGTATATGCGTGCGTGCGTGTGTGCGAGCATGTTTGCGTGCGTGCATGTTTGCGTGCGTGGATAAGTGCGCACTTGCGTTTGTATGCGCTTTGTCTTGTGTGTGCGTGTGTGCATGCGAGTACGCATGCACTTACGCGTACACGTGTGCGGTTGCTGCGTACGTGCGTTGTAATGTTTTGTTAATAATTCTAGTTATTTCTTGAGAATTAATAACAATTCAAAGGGAACATAACCTTAATCGCTAGGTCACTCCTGATTCTCTCTGTTATTACTTTTAATAGTTAGAATATTTTGGGCGTTCCTTTAATTAATAGGTTTTGGTTTTTAAATCGCCTATAATTTCTAAATTCGAATATGTAACAATTAATTTAATTTTGCGGAATTACCTTTTGTACTAAAAATACAGGGTTGCTTTGAAACACCTTCTGATATTTTAACCGCTTATTCCTTAGGCCCCATACGTTGACAAAAAAATAATAAAAAAAATTAAACAGCTTTAATTTGGACACAACCGAATTTAGAAAATTCTTGGACAACTTCTGGAGAACTTTCGATTTGCAGTACATATTGACACAAGTTTTATAACAGTTTTCAATGACATGATGTATGTTCATTCCAATCTTACTCATATTACACGTTATTTCAACGTGTATTGATAGACATTCAATGTAGTTGAAATTGATTACAAAACTATATTCTGATTTATTAAATTAGATTTAGTTGTGCACGTTTTCAAATATATTTATTATCTACTTTTCCAATGCTTTATGTGGAAGTAGAAATTGTCAAAAAACGGTATAAACTTAGTTATTAAGAGAAAATACAGCTTATTTTATATAATTACTTTGTTGTTTATTTTCATTATTTTTAAACTAAAAGCTTCATTGAGAAAATAAGAACACATACTATCTCTTTAGAAATGTTTTCGCACCTTTTGTTAAAGTTTTAAGAATTTGGAAAGCAACTAACAGCTGTTCAGCTTTACGTAGATAATGTGAGTTTATTTATTACTCAATTTCGGAAATATTAAAAAGAAAAATAAAGAGGGGAATTTTCTTTTGACCGGTAAACAATGTTTTAGAATTAAAAACGACATATCTAAGTGCTTTGCGGTACACCCAGTTCGTAATATTTTTTGAGAAAACCATCTTGAAACAACTGTATTAAATTTAAATGTTATCACTAGTAATTATTTGTTTGTAAATTAAACTATCTCTGATGATTTTATACAAATCCCGCTTGCATGTAAAAATGAGGTCATTTATTTGCGGTAGTATAGGTGAAGCACCCATTTAGTGATAAATAAACAGAATGCAATTTGATATGTTGCCTTAATTTGTTATTTCAGCAAATAGATTCGTAGCTTTCTTGACCGTTTGTACTGAATTAATTGTTACAAATGCCAGCAGTTTAAAAAATGTTCTAATGTGCAAAATTCTTCAAAAAAGGCTTAATGGAATTTAATAATCTCAAAATATATCTCTTCTAATACGTAGAGTTAGCCGTCTTAGTTTCAACAGTTATTTTAAATCAACCCTGTATGTTTTCGCTCTTATTTCTATTTCTATTATTTCAACATATATAATTATACTAAATATCGGAACCCATGCATGTCGCCTTCTACTGCTAGAATGCTTGAGCTTCGTTGGCGCGCAACACGAGCGCGCGGCCTGCCATAACAACTAGGCGAAAGACGGTTATGTTTTGTTTAAAACGAAAATATGTTTCTGTCATTGGCTAGTTACATTAATTGTAATTGTAGTGGAATATCTTCTCCTTTCCTAAAGCACGATGTTTGTACTGCCAGTAAGTGTATTCGAAAACATTTAGCTTTATCCTATGTTTCGTTTCAGAGTCTTTACGCTGGTTTTTATAATTGGGCACGGAACCAAAGCAGGCTCTTTTTGGTTGAGCACACTTTCCGCATCGCTCAGGTTCGCTTCCACGATGGTTCTAAACGATGATTCTGCCGTCATGTCCCGATAGCTGTTTGAGGACTGCATCGTAGTTTTCTGTAAGTCTCGAGGGAAAGATTCATTCCCGCCCGCCACGTTTAAAAGAAACTGTCCTCTTGTTACTACTCAACTGTTCTGTGGAATCTACAACCTTAAAGTCGGAAAATTCGTATTTTGCTATAATTGAATTCTTACTGAACGATACAAATTAACGATATCTTCAAATTTCAGTTTATTGTAATCTGCTTTCATTGCTCCTTTTAATATAAGAGATTCTGTAATTTTTGGAAAAATAAAACATCTAACGATAATGGATTCTGAATCAGACTGCAGAAGCCTTCATTTAGATAAGTTTAGGTCAATAATTTAGCTCACAATGCGAATTTAGCTTTGGTGAATCCCTATACATACAGTAGCTCTTTAATAGTAGTTAAATATCAACGTGATACAAATGCTATGCCTTGAACGTTATTCAACTGAATTAGCATATCACATCTGTACGATTTAGTGTAACGCACGAATTTGTTTTGATTTAATATTAATGCATTAAATCCCGTTAAAACGGTAAACATTTTATCGATTAATATTTTTAACTGTAATTAAATAGGCAATTGAGTTGTTACAATACACGAATTATTTTCGATTTGTCACAGTATACAAGAGTCAAAGTTTGACAACTTTCTATCGCTTCCATGGCAGAGATTATAAATATATACTATTTTATTGCTTTATCAAACCTCATAATTTAAGATATGTTATTGACCAATAAACACAGTCCACCGCTTTAATTAGATGTTTTCGTTTTCGTTGGGTACACAATTTACTGTTTCTTTGAGAAGCGACTTGCGTTCGTGCTATAAGGAGCAGCCAGTCCCACGTTACTGAAGACGTTTTCAACAGAGATTGGAGTCCTAAAGTTGTTATCTTTTAATTATCCTGAAGAAAAGTTAAATAATTTAATCAATTTGAACATGAGGCCTTGGATAAACCTATAAAAAAATAAACCAATGTGTTTTCAGAGAAATAAAAACCACATTCTGTAATAATAACAGTTCAATACAGCACAGATATTGATAAAAATTCAAATTTTCAAACAGCTACATTCGCTTCACACTCTAAATTGCTTTAGTATTCGTTATCACCCGTATATTTTATTTCCTAAATAAAAGTCATTCTTTTATACTAAACAATAATTAAGTAAACAGCAATCTAATATTAGAAAAATTTTTCATTTACCAACTGTGTTGACAGGCCGTCTGAATTACAAACAAAATCCCAAATTAGTACAGCTGTCCAAAATTGGAATCACTATAAATTTGGTTAAATTCTTCTTGTCATTAAATGGTTTTACTCAGGTGAACATATATTTCGAATAACAGAGGTTATTTTATTGTTGTTCATTTTTTTGTTCTTATAAATTAAATTAAACTAACCGAAAATCCCTAAATAGTTGATAATATTCCAAAAATTCATTCATGGAGTTTAAGGCCGTGAGTAATAAAAAATAGAAGCGCCACCTACCTGAATCCAAACAAAATGCGTCTTAGAAAGCCTCCTTTCTACTCAGCTGGCCTAGACCGAATCCTTCAGGATTTACATAGATTCACTAAAACATTGGCTGGCCAACAGGCTGCTCCCTGAATATAGGGGATCAAACTCATTAAAGAAATACAGCTCATTTAATTCAGCACTGTATAACGTGCAAAGACGTTTTGCGACTCTAAGGCTCCAGATAGTGTTATATCGTGAACTTACACAGTGGAGTAGGGGGGTTCGAAGTTGGCTATTAAGATAATTGGGCTAAGTTCAAGGACATAGTTGTAGTGATAGAGGGAAAAGTCGTATTGAGAGGGCGCCACTTTGTTTGCAGACATTAAATTTTGAAAGGGAGGAATGGGAGAACGAAGACTTTACTTCGAAACCGTTCAGCGGGGCAGTAGTGGGATACCTACTATATAGATGGTGAATCTTACGCCACTGGGTATGTACTTCGATCATATCATGTTTACCTTAACTGGTTTCTAATAATTCTCTGAAAAAAAATGGTTATTTATAAACTAAGAAATAATAAAAACTGAATTCGATATGTCAATATAATGAATACTTTGTAATGCGAAAATTACAATTCGTTAAACGCAAGTTCATTGATTTAAATATATATGTATGTAATAGTAAATCAAAACATAATTAGCTATAACTAAATTAAGGGGCCCCTGGATTTCTAATGTTTATAGTTACTTCAATAAACTCAGCCTATAAATTGCGGCCTTTAAATAACTAAATAATTAAACTTACTAAAATTCGGTATACTATTCACAAAAATTATGCTAAATGTCTGTTTTTAACTTGACCGAAATACTACGTCCAGTAGGGTTTATGTAATGGGTTGTTTTAGTCAAAGTAGAAGAACATCAGTTACATATTGTCCGTGGACTATGCAACTCCCAAAGAACTAGGGAACAACGCCGGCTCTGCTTCTGTATTGTCTCGTACCTTACTTCTACTGCACAATTCGATACTTAACCCTTGTACAGAAAACGAACAAGGAAGGACGATAATCGACCCAATTGCAATCCGCCTGTGGGCATCAATATGACGAATTTCCCTAAGATTCGGACAATTACGGAACTTAAACTGGGTAACTCTTCTGTCCTGGAATTCAAATTGAACCTTGATACTGCTCGTTTTAAAGTACGCGTGTACTTAGCGACACAACCAAGGAAGCGTTGCTTACTCTCTCAATTTCTAGCTTTAACTGAACTTCAAAAGCACTTTTGCGGAAGGACGGAATGAAGCCGCGATTTAAACTATTTTTAGAAATACTCGCATCTCGAAGGTTATTCATGTTTACCACTTCCTGACTTAATAGTTTTTAAAGTACCCTGTTACATTGTATTATTTTCTGGGAATCCCACTTAATTTTTGTTTTATAACAAAGAAAGGATTTAAAACGTTATTTACAAATGAATTAATAATAAGTTTAAATATATATTCTCATTGTTATTATCATTGAAATGTTTACGAGAAATTACCAAATATGCTCAATACCGTGCATACATTTCTATATACCTGGTGTCTCTAAATAATTTAATATTATTGGTCAAAACTTAAGATGCTCTTATAACTCCTTTTAAAATTTATTCAACCAAAACGCAAATATTTACATTAAAAAAAATGAACTCGCACGTTGACCCATAACGCCTACATTTAAGTCATGTAAGCGCCAATTGAGTATTCATTCAATTTGAACGATGAACTCTTTATGTACAAATGAACTTAGAATTTCAGTTACCAACGTTAAATAATTCTCAAGAATCTAAAATTAATAAGTTAAATCTTATACTATAACTAAAATTGGAAGGAAACTGAGAAAATTCAATATAAATTATTTATATTGAAGACTGTTTTGTATAAATTCAATTATATGGCCCAAACTGTCTTATAGTCGACAGAAACTTGTCTAAGTACAAGGATGTATGAGATAATCATATTTGGAATAGTAGAATTTTTGGAAAAATTTCCCAGCCACTCGGTAGCTTTGGTGGTACAGTGGCTGGAACCTGTCCAGAAGTTGCCGGTTCCATCCCTCCCCGAGGAAAGTTTTTCTAAAAATTCTACTATTCCAAATATTATTATCTCATACATATTCGCAATTAAAATTGGAAGTTTGATTACAAACTAAAATCACCATTAGTAACAAATAAATTTAATAAACCAAATTTTATAATAAAAATAAGATTAAATATGTTTGGCTATAAATCGTATGCCGTGACACAGCGGTGTACGCTTTAAATTTGTCTTTTTTTAAATCGCTTGGCGCTTTTGTTCTATTGTGATATGCTTTGGACTATCAATCGTACAAGCTACACGCGGTGAACTCGGTCATAGCTCTTAACCCATTCCCTACATAGGTATCAACTGAGTCAACAGAACTAAGGGGAAGGATCTGTGACGTTACGGTTATGTTTACTTACGGTGCAGGAAAAAGTCATCTATATTTTGCTTGTCCGGTTGTCATCGTGACGGGTGGGTTCATCCAGGATTTATCGGCCGCATCTAGCTAAATTAGAATATCAATAACAAGGCAGTAAGCCTGCAAAAATCATATATTGTTCTAATAAAAATAACTAAATGATTAATTACAGGGTAAAAATATGTACAAAATGGTAACGAAGGGTTTAAACAATTATTCAAGTATTATCTAGGCATCTAATTCTAAAACAAATATATACAAAATGAAACCAATGCAACGGAGTGGTTCTTAAATGTTATTTACATATACAATAGTCATAACTAGTATTAAAATTTATCACGCTAAGTTCAATTAACACATATATTTTGTTGTTAGTGATGGCAGTCAGCTTTCTGTATCTAATATCAAATTTAGTAGCGGTCGAATGACACTACTGAATTATTGCCAATGAAATTAATTATCTCTTCTCGTGAGGAGGCGTATATCAATGGCAGTTAATTTCTATGGCCTTTTAACGAATGCTGGAATGCTTTTAGAAGTCGCCTAATAAATGGATTTTGTATGAATATTTCTTACATTAATACATAAGCGGTTTGCAAACAACCTAAGAACTTATCTAGTCCTAGTACTCTTTCCTTTGCAGTTCGAATGCATCGGACACAGTAGTTCTTATGACACAAGCTACTAAAGCGCGCGTCACCAAGTTCGTACGGAGTGTGTCCGTCCCAATTACATGCCCAGTCGCCCCGGCTACTGCCGCAGCAATTTAAGGCGGCTGCGCTTGATGTTCAACGGCGACTTCAGGATACTCCAGTTACCTATGGCACAAGCAACGGTATTACTAGATGATCATGAACGTTCTTTTGCGAAGGCGCTCGTCGCCCTAGCAACGTGGCACGAACGGTGAAGACGTTAACATTTACAACTTTCTAAGTGCAAACCACGTTTGTAGGCTCAGTCATATAATTTAATAAGCGTAAATTTATTATATGTACCTTGCTACGAGAATTCAACTTGTTATCTTCGATTTCGAAGTCGAAATCGCATGCCGCACTTTGCGATGCTATAGAAATTCTCAGTCGTAGCGTGCATGCGTGCGTGCCTGCATACATGCGTTCGTGAATGCGTTCATCAGTGTATGCGTGCGTATATGTGGATCCAAATGGGCGTGTCTGTGTATGAACAGGGTATCTTCAAAACGTAGTGGTGTAGATAAACAAAATTTTAAATTTAATTTTATATCTATCCAAACATGCAATAGAAATAATTTTATTGAAATTGAACAACCGAAGGTGTCACCTTGCTTTTGTCAATTTTCGGTTTTTAGGGATTTTCTCAAAAATGACTACAGCGATATTTGTTAAACTTGCCCGCGAACTAATTCGTTTCGCTGAGAAAATTTGTTTAAGGGAGTAATCGAGTAAAATTTTCAGAGTTAAGCAGCGTTTTGCGGTACAGTAATTTTGATGAGTGACCGTTACAAGTGTTGTTCTGTAAATTAACTGAAATAATATTCTAATCATTTATGGGCGTTATTGGGATATCTATAGTACGTAAGAGAAACTGATGTGTTTTCTCACTCCAGACTTTGATCTATGATTTCGCCGTTGACTGGAAATTGAAAATACTATTCAAGGCTTCGGTTACGTATTTATAGATTTTGAAAAATTGATAAAGGATGGCATTAATAATCTCTTTGTGCTCATCATATACTGTGATCTTATAAAGAACTGTGATGTTACTTTGTCTTCGGTACCTGTAACAAGTTCGCAAATACTTTTCTATGATAATTTTAGGTTATTGGTTCGAGTTGTACTGCAATTTTGTTGTCAAAAGGTGTTGCTGTTTCAGTTAACCTTGCTTCTCAAAATTGGAAAAGTTTGTTTCAATTTTTTTAAAATGGCAGATCATCTCAATTTGCAAGGAGACGCTCGTTATTTATTTACATACAGAGTGTACAGCAAAACCCTCATGCCAAGCAAAAACCCCAGATACTAGACATGATTTTGTGTCGATTTAACTTAATTACCTTAATCTAAAAATGGTTCTTAAGGGAGCTAGAACCCTTTGAAGGTGGCATCGTCAAGCTAATGCTATTTATCTTGGTAGCTTCAAATTTTGCATATGGAATATTATTCATAAAGAAGGCCTTTATCATTTCCATTTTCAAAAAGTAGATAGTGATTTCTCTGTCAACGTGTATTTTTCAAACTGGTTGCGGAACAAAACGAATCTCGATCGTATTTTTCTTTCCCACATTTTGTTTAGCGATAAAGCTTCCGTTACCAGAGATGGGATTTTTAATTCATATAATGGAGATCATGTTGCCTATGCCTCACGTAATAAAAGAGACTGAGTGCCAGTAAAGATTTAATATAAACGTATGGATAAGTGTAATCGGTAACTCGTGTAGTTATGAGACCATTTAACAGGATAGGATTATTTAAATGTTCTGGAAAAATGTTAAACCTTATTTAATAAACGAAGTTTGGATCTTGTCGGATGGTTGTCTGGCGCATTTTAGTAGACACGTTCGTCAATTTCTTGACAACATATGCGAAAACCAATGGTCTGAAAGAGATGTTCTAAACAACCAGCCTCCAAGATCTCCAAATCTGAACCCCTGAGATTTTTGTATTTAAAGCTGCTTAAAATCGTCTATTTATGCTGTTCCAATAGGAATCGTAATCAGCTTTGGGTAAGAATTCAACACATTTACAATGAAATTTGAAATAACCATGGAATTTTTGCAAGAATTAGATGATCTTTACAGAAATGAATAAATTTGTGTATTGAATTAGATGGTCGTCATATAGAATAGCTGTTGTAAACTTAGTTTGATTGTTGTTGTTATTAAATGTCTTTAATTTTGTTATCCCCGTTAAATGTACGTCGTTGTTTTGTATATTCTCCAAGAAATAAATTTACGTTTGTAATTTTAGAAATCATAACAGTAATCAAGTGTGATTTTATTCCAGAGACGCAAAAAACAAAATTAATTTTTCTTGGCAACTATACATGACAGTGATTTAGAACGGGGCCATATTAGTATTGGAAAAATCTTAGAGTTTGCAAATTTGACATAAAATAAGTTAAAGCTTTCATGATAAAATAATTTTAACCAAAAATATTTGTTGGTCCCCAAGTGGAACGCTTGATGGCAATAAAGAAATTATATTCGAATGATCTATTTGTCATCAGCAGCTTAGTCATTTTACGGGTGAATGAAGCTCGATGTCTCAGCTGTACTAGAAGAAAAAGAAAAACGATAGAAAAAACTGGAAAAAGGTTCTTAAATGGGATTGAGTAAGGTGCATTTTAAGTCAAATTTACATATTTTTTCATGTTTTTAAGCTGAGGTAATGACGTCATCAAATTTTTTTTCTTTGAAACATATCTATATTTTGGCATATTTAAAACGAGCTGATTTTTGTAAACAAATTTTGTTATTAAAAAATATTCTTCCTTTTTGCCTTAAAAATTTATAAGCAAATTGGTAAAAAAAGGTATTATTTAAAAGTCGCAGATACAATTTTTCTATTTGTTTCCAAAGGCAACTTGTTTAAGTCGCGACAATTGCCAATTTTAGATAATACTTTTTTTTACAAATTTGCTTATAATTTTTTAACGGAAAAAGACAGAAAATTCTTTTATTTACAAAATGTGTTAAAAAATCAGCGCTTTTTAAAAATGCCACAATATACGTATATTTCAGGGAAAAATTCGATGATGTCTTGCCTCAGTTTAAAAACATGAAACAATATGTAAATTTAACTTAAAATGGACCTTACTCAATCCCATTTAAGAACATCTTTTAGATGTTTTCCATCGTTTTTCTTTTTCTTCTATTAGAGCTGAGACATCGAGTTTCGCTCACCCTGCAGAGTTTAAATTTCTTAAAAAAAAATTTTTGGGATGTTTTAAAAAAATTGATTTGACGGTGCCTTATTCAGAGGGCTCTACCTCCCTTAAGAAGCATTTTTGGATTAAGGTAATTTTGATTAACTGGACACAAAATCACGTCTAGTACATGGGGTTTCCGTATGGCAGTAAGGAATTGTGATTTACAAATCTGTCAATAACTAGGTAATACTTAAATAGAATCCCAATTTATTAAATTGCATTTGAGAGCTTTAACAAGTAATTACATACCTTTAAACGGGAGCCCAACTTCACCAACCTTACAATATGGGTGTATATCCTAGTCTAAAAGCGTTTCCATCTTATCTAATATAACATATGGAGATTTGTTTAGCAATTTTCAGAATTCTAGTTTCATGTCAGTATACTACAAATGAACAGTAATACTTGTATTCTATTTTTTTTAATAGCGAATTCGACTTTTGCATTACACTAGTGCAGTGCATTTCAGCAGTTCTCATGTTACAAAGAAAGATCAATATTTTGTAACTTTCTTACTCTTTATATTATTTT
The DNA here is from genome assembly GCA_024586415.1 of Phrixothrix hirtus. Lineage (NCBI taxonomy): Eukaryota > Metazoa > Arthropoda > Insecta > Coleoptera > Phengodidae > Phrixothrix > Phrixothrix hirtus. The sequence continues at coordinate 454 of JAHWXV010596323.1, read as the reverse complement.
TTATGAATAGAAAGCAGCTATTATATACCACAACCATGCAGTGCAGAAAATTTAACACCCCATAAGTCGACTTCTTCCCGACATTGCTATTCTTATGCGACCAGACGTTTCGCTAAATCGTATATATCTCAGTATATATGCATTTTATGGAAAAATGTCTTCTATAAGAGTTTCTTAGTTTTTTGTTTCACGTTATAGAGCAATGCCAAATAACTGTTCTTTAAAAAGACAAAAGCGCAGCGAATTACACTTCAATTTTTTTTAATGGAACGGTACACCTTTATTGTACTCATTTGATAGAGAATTTGTTTCTCTCTTCAGTATTTATCAATACTTATTTAAAACAACTTTATGATAACTACACTGTACAGTTCATACAAGATGTTCAAAGTGTCCACCATTTACAGCCTGACAATGATAAAGTCGTCTTTCAAATCCATTTATTGCATTTTGA
>JAHWXV010596319.1:0-16381 GCA_024586415.1 Phrixothrix hirtus | reverse complement strand
ATTGCTGACCTAATTGAATTGACAGACATAAATTACTGCAATGAGTCATTTGCGGATTAGATCATCTATTTTATTATAAAGAAAACATTCTAGATGATTCTAGAATTTTCTATTTACTGTTTCTAATTTCTGTTACATTATGATAATCAATGTTAGTAAATGTAATAGTATTTCATTTTACAGATCACTCAATAAGATACATTTTGAATACTATATTTCTGGAGAACATATTTCATCAGTTGCTACAATATCGACTTAGGTTGTAAATTGAATTATGCTGCTCACTCTTGAGTACATTATTATTAAAGCTAAGATATTGGGTTTTGTCTGTAGGAATAGCAAAGAATTTCATGATGTTAGAGCAATTAAAACTTTGTATTTTACACTTGTTAGAAGTATACCATATCACTGTTCTTGTTTGGAGTCCTACTTATGATAAATATGTTAATAATATTGAAAGAGTGCAAAATCAATTTATCAAATTTATTGCATATAAGATGAGAATACCATTAAATCAATATCACTTGTCTCAAGTTAGAATAGCAACAAAGATTCCCTTACTGAGCTCACATAGGAATCAAGCTGATGTTATTTTTCTGTTCAAATTATTACAATCTAATAATGACTGTCCTGAAATTTGTCACAAATCTGTTTTTATGTACCAATATACATGCTAATATAACATTTGTTGTGAACTTCCACAGATGCAATTACGGAAAATTTTCTTTCATAGCAAGAATACTTTCTAATGCTAACAAAATAGATAATGATCTGAATATTGTTAATTTAAATTCATTAAAAAAAAAATTGATGCATAATTTTGTAATTTCTTTTGAACCTCTAATTTATTTCGTAGCAGGCACCCAACGTACGCATCTCTACCTCTCTATTTTACATTTTACATTCATTTTTCCCTGCATTTATAGGTTTCTATTTGATTTTCATTTTTGACCCCAAAATATCATACATATTGCCTTTTTGAATTTAATTTGATCACATTCTGCATACGTCTTTTTAAACTTATCTGAGGTGCGATTAAGTTTTTTGGCATAATACGGGCATTTTGTAATAAATTGATTAGCATGTGCTTGATTTATTTTCGTTAATTACAATTTCCTGAGCCCACTTTCATTATTTATTAATTGTTTTGTGATACCCTTCATTATAATTGTCGGTAAGTGTTTAATTGCTTTTTGTGCTTTATTTAATTGTGCATCGCGCTTTTAAGGTTTTACCTAAGGGTATTTTTTACTGGAAGTGATTTCCTTCTTTATGGTTTATGCTATGGAAGTACCTTCCCAAAGTTAAGAGAATTACATTATATTTGGTTGAATTTATCTGAAATTAATATCGTATCCAGTTAGAGGTCATATAACTACGGTACCCTGAGTCGAAGTGTCCAGTGAGAAAATTCAAGAATTCTTAATAGCCGTTCATGCCTTTTGGGGCCCATAGCCATCATCTCTTGTCGAAGGCTTTACATCTCCATGAAGTTGATCACATCTTGTTAAAGCTAAGCGATTTTTATATACACTTAAATTCCATTTTAATATTTTTAAGTTCAGTACATTTAAAGCATAATTAGCACGTGACAAAGTAATAAAGGGCCTTCCCTATTTATTCCAATCCTTTACTGGCATAATCTTGTATGTAAGGATTTCAGAAAGCTTTATTTTAAATAATAAGTTCATATTAACTGATAAACTATTTATCATATCATTTAACATTACGTTTACCTTTTACTTTGATATTTAATTATAATCTAGTTACTGCAGCGTTTAGAATAACTTATATTTGTTCTCATTACTGATATGTACTCAGGGGCATGCAAATTAAAGCTTTAATCGCCATATTTTTTGTTATTTTAAAATTATATTATTTCACGACTGTTACCTTATAGTTATTTCAGTCACCTCTGTATATTTAGTTACAATTCCTGCAATCTATTGCTATCAGAATTTCATGTACTTTACATCCGTTTCTTATTCTTATTCAAAAAATAAGTGGCGCCTAATATGTTATTAATTTATTATTTTATGGGTATTTATCCAAATTACAATCTTTATATTTTGTTGAATTTAATTTTAATAAAGAATAGTTGATAGTTGGTATTTTAGCGTTGATTTCTGTGAGATGATTTTTTAGTTACCATTATAAAATTCTATATTCAATGTTAATTTAGATTTTAGTAAATTATCTGCTGATCACACTGTATTATTTAGTTTTGCTTATTTAACAAAATTGAGGTTGCTCGTAAATAAAATAAATATATAAAATACATATTGGTCAAAAGAATTACTTTTAGTTACACCGAATTTTCCCCAATGACTTGGTGTTCATTACACATTAATTAAATTAACATGTAATCGACATAAGAAAATATTATAGTTTAGTTAAATAGTAAAGGTTAAAATATTTTCTTAAATAATTGCATTTTAAATAAAATCAAGTGTTAAAGTTTCCATTAGTGTGTGGCGCAAGTTAGAAAGGTGATTCTAAAGAAATCCAGATGAGTACCAATAAAAGTTAACAGCCCCAATAAAAATATTGCTAGAAACCATGAGAAGTTTAACATATTCTGTAATAGACAGAAACAGACAAACTTTTAAAACTCTTAGACAGGATTGGTTAAAAAGTCCTGGAAACAAGAAGTTATAAAAGATCCTGCACCACCAGAAATCAAAGTCTTTGGGTTCCAGCTTTAATACTACGTAGTTGGATTAAGTCCAGTGGCAAGTACATAAATTGATTAGTTGGTAAATAGTTCTTGATATCTTAATTACTGATACAAGCCCAGCGAAGACGTCATTTCCAAAATTTTGGTAGCTCGATTTACCAAATTCACCAAGAAAAGCACGAAATAATCAGAATTTGTGAGCTTGTTAAACATCATATTTACTAAGAAAATTGGACGTCAAGTAAGTGAAAATTTACATACATTATTAAAACAGTGAAGAAATAAAATTTTTATTTGTTTTCATTCAAATAATTATAAGAAGACCTATTTAAATTTTATATTTTTCTCTAAGTTGCTAATATTCTGCTGAAAATCACGTAACAAAGGTTAACAGCCTGATATTAGGAAAATTGTTAATTATTTGTTTTAATATTTCATTTTTAATGGAAATTTATTTATATGTATATCTTTTATTTATATTTGAAATAATAAATGTTGTTCAAAGTTTATTCTGGTTTTGGCTTATGCAAAAATAAATATACCTATACAAAGTACAGTTATAGGATAATCCTATGTAATCTTTAAAAAGGTACTTGACCCTTTTAACAAATTGACAGGTGGAAACCACCTTTAAAATTCGAAATTTTAGAAACAGTTTAAAATATTGTTTGCTGCATTGTTTAGAGTTAATGCACGCTATCCAGTTAATTATTAATAACAAACTAATTAAAATATGCAGTAAACAGTGGGTACAAATATTTGTGCTTTTACAATCTTTTTATTTTTAGTCCCTACTTCCATGTTTAGGCATATCCTTATTAAAACTCCATCTCTTTTTAGCGGTTTTTGCATTTCCGGTGTCTACGTTTTTAAACAACTGCAGCACCACAGCACCAATGATTCTTAATATTATGAAAATATGAACAATCTTTGCTAAACTTATGAAATTTTATGAATAACTATTATATTGCAAATAGTGATAATTTTCGTTACAAATATGTATTTAAAACTGCACCCTGCCGGTATACTAAAATGACAAAAAATTTAAAATGAAGGCTTTTTATTAAATAAATGAAAAAAGACAAGCAAATAAATAATAACTTTCTTAAAAAGATAAATAAAAATATTTTCCAATGTATTATAATATGTATATGTATTCCTTACTATCTGAATTTCGCAGTTTAAAAATAACAGATTATTTTTTCTTACTCTTCTTTTTGTAGTAATCTAGTACATCACTTTTTCTTTTGTTAATTTTGTTTTGAAGATCAGTTGCTTCTTTTTCTATTTTAGTACACTCTTCATTTAATTTTGTTGCTGCATCCATTAGGCCTTATGCAATATTTGCTTCTATTAAATTCTTTTTGTTAATTGCAATAGTTAATTTAGTCTTGGCATCTTCAAATAAAGATGTTCCAGCTTGATGTTTTTGATTATGGGATTCATGAAGCAATTTCAATTTTTCTTCCAACTGTTCTAAATTCTTTTTCTTGTTCTCATTTTCCTTATTTTCTAATTTCCCCTGCTCTTAAATTTTCTTCTTCAATTCTTTGCATCATTTTCTTTTGTTCTTCATGTTTTCGTTTCTCTTTATTTATTACATATTGTTGAGCAGATTTTGCTACCAACAACATATCCTTAGTAATGTTTATATTTTTTACCTTTCCTTGAATATATATATTTAAATAATTAGATATGGTTAATAATGAATTTAAGATTCCTTCTGACAGTTTGTTCCTGTCTTTGTTCATAATTCTTTCTGTCAGCACTCCCATGGGAAAGACAAAGTATAGCCTTTATCACAATTGTAAAAATAGGAAAGTTTGACATATTGTTGGAATTTTTGAGCTTAAAAATTGTTTTCCATTAGTGATCAATTCATACTCCTTTATAACTTAACAGTAAAATGTCAGGATCCACCCTTAATAAGTTATATTCATTTGAAAGTACACTAGAGTCAAAACTAAATGGAATTAGTGCTCCAACTTCTAAAATACTCAGAACTTCACATTGTGAAATATTTTTAGGGTTAACACAACCTAATGCATGTAATAATTTAATTGATTCTGCCCTAAAAACTTTGTTTAATAAATGTCGCTGCTTCAATAAAGCGTTTTTGAACATTATGACAAAATATGTCTGTCTGCTTCCTTAATTTTTAAATTATCGAATTCCTGGTTTATATCTAAGCCTAAGACTTCAATGTAACTTTCTGTTGATTTAAGATTTTCCATTTTAAAAAGTTCTGTTGTTGATGGTATTTCATGCAGTGGGTTTTTTAAAAAGTAAAATGCTTCCCTTTTACAGATTTTAGTAACAATAGAAAGAATTATTTTTAGTTCATCAAACTAAGATGAACCAATGGTTCAGACTTGAAACAGTAAAATTTGAAAATATTCAAGCGCTTGAAATGACAAATAAAGTTTCAACTTTTAAAGTTTGCTTATTAAATAATTTCCTAATTGTTTTATAGTTAGCTGTTTTTTCTAAATGGGAAGCCTTTGTAGGAATGTATTTTGTGAAGTATTCAATTACAGCAGCCCACTGTTCAAGTAATCTTTTAGAAGCTGGTTGAATTGAAAGCCATCTAGTTGAAATATGTTTTACAAAAAGATTTTTTGGTACTTCCATTTTGGTTTGAATATATTCAAAGCGACTTGGTCTGTCTTTGAAAAAGTATTTTATTGAAATTAATATTTTCGAAATATCCTCCCCAAATGAGTGCAAACTCTTCAAGAAAGGATTATGAACTGTATGTATTGGGCATGTTCCAATCTGAATTAATGATTTCTTCCTTAAAGTTTTAATTTCTTCGTTCATCAACCTCCAAACGTTTTTGTTAGTATTAGGTCCATCACTTCCTAGCATTAGGAGTTTATGCAAAGATAAATTTGATGTATTTATTGCTTCTAGGATTTTCTGAAATATTTGTGCAGCTGTAGCAAATTCAATATAGTAGGTTTTAAGTGAACAGTAGTAGTAACTTCATTTATTTGTTTAGACCAAAATTTTATTTTAATTTGAAGCTCCCTTTTACATCCTTTATTTGTCGTTTCATCATACAAAATCGCATAGAAACTTGCAAAGAAAATTGTTAAATTAACATATTCTTAACGATTCAGATGATATTTGCCTTCAACATCGTCTGAAATATTTTCTGAAAATACGCTCCTAAAGATCTGATTATCTAATTCATTTTAGTTGTTGATAATGAAAAATTTTAAACAATCTCAGAATCTGCAAATGTTGTTTGCACAAAACTATTTAAATCATGAGATTCTAAGCTATAATTATGCAAAACTGCTCTTAAGGTGAATAAAATTTCTGCCCTTATGACTTTTTCTTTGGTATTACTCTGTATTATAATATTAGGTTGGGCAATTGATAAATGTGTTTGAGCTGATCCATATTTTATTTTAAATAAGTGTTTATATTTATCACCAGCGGCATGCTGATTAATTGAAGCAATTCCTCTCATTAAATTAATGTTTTTATTGCATGCCAAATATAATACGTTATTATTATTGTCACTTATTGGCTTTATATAAGTACCATTTCATTCCCATCAATATCTTTTTCTTTAATCCAAATTTCATTAAACAGCACCATTTTACATTAAATTTATTAAAAACACTGTCCAGATCAAGCAGAAGCAAATCACCATTTAAAAATGAAATATTTTTACAATGTTTCCAAGGTTATATAGCCAATCTCATTCTTTTATTTGATTTTATTATAGTATTATCTCTCTTGTTAATCGCCCACAAGACTGAAACTTAATTTACGTATTTGTAAAATATCAAAACTTCTCATCTAATCGGCAAACAAGCAAAGTATTCATACTTCGTGTTTATAAAATTTATGCAGTTTTATGAAAAATTCAGGAGTTTTTTAGAATTTTATGAATTGAATTAAAAAATATGAAAAATTTCATAATTATGCATCAAGTGTGGACGTTGCAACTGCTTTAATTCTTTATCCATGTTTTGTTCAGCAATTAATCTTTCTTTTGTGATAGGTTTTATAGGCACATCTTTGAGATCTGGATTAATTTCTGTGTCCCTAATTGCCTTTTCAGATTCGAGATCCTTATTTTTTAAAGGTTATCTTCTGGACTCAAATACTTTGTTTGTGCAGATTTGCCTTGTAAATCTACCCCTTGCTGTGCTGTTTTACCTGCTTGCAAACGTGTCAACATATTTACTGTATTAATGTCACTTTTGCAAAACATATCTAATATTAAAACATATGGCAGTGAATTATGTACATCTACTTCTGAATAACCTATAAAGTATTTACTATTTATATATATATATTTTTGCTAACGGTACTGTTATGACTTCCGGTGATAACACGTGGCGTATGTGTATCATTTCACCTGTAAATTCAAGTGGTTCCACATGTGTAGTTTTTGTTAAACTTGTGGATGCTCACATATCATATAGTGCCGAAATTGTTTTCACTTTTACCATTGTGTCAAATTCGGATTGCTGTAGGCCGTTATTTTCTGAATTTCCTGCAAAACTAGTTAGGTGTAAAGGTTTCCTTTGTTTGCATTGAAACCAACGGTGCCCTGCATCTCCACAAATGTTACAACCCTTCTTCTTTCTCTATTCCTTTTTTCTGTTAGAATCTCTGCTTCCGTATTTTGTGGTTGCAGACTATGTTTACTGTTAAATCTTTGCTTTTACCTTTTTGTTTCTGACTTTCAACTACTGGCATCAACAATTGTTTATTGTCTGCATAAACTGTTTTTAGATTTTCAGTGTATGTTTTCGCTAATCGACTTGCGTTCTTGAGATCTTTAGGCATATGATCGAGTAAATAAACTTTTAACAATTTTGATAAAGTGTCATAAAACTGTTCTAACATAACCGCTTGTTTAATCCTATCTAAATCCCTAGATGCATTAATTTCATCTAACCATTTATTTAAATTAATTTCTAACCTACTTGCGAATTCTGGGTAAGTTTCGTCATTAAGTTTATTACAATTGCGAAACTTCCATCTGTAGAATTCTGCTCCTAATGAATAAACTTTTAATCACATCTTTGACTACCTGATAGTTGTCGAAGTCCTCGTCTTTGACCTGTGTGTAAGCTTCTAAAGCCTTGCCTGTTAAACTTTACCTAACATTAATCCCCATTTAGCCTTATCTATTAAATTGGTTCTTAAAATGATTCTGAAATAATCAAAGTATGTATCTACTTCGTCATCTCTTGTCTTCATTACACTTAATAGAGACATAGCTTGTGACTCCGCTTCAGTTAGCTTACTATTGTTTTGACTATCATTACTAGCTACCCTAGAATTATTTGCACTATTTAATTGAGCTAACCTAAATTCATAATCGCATTGATGTTTTTCTGCTTGACGTTTTTCATCTATTTCGATTTGATGTTGCGTATCCTGTTCCTCGAACATCATTATTAAAATTTCCGCGTCATCATCTTCTTCTACATCTATACCTCGCTTTACGCAAAGTTTTTGCAAAGTAACTAAACGTTTGCCCTTGTAATTACTCATTTTTAATTAATTAAAATTAAAAAAATGGTATATATAAAAATTATTTGAAATTTATTTGTTTAATCTTTTTTCTTATCTGGTTTTTAATCACACCGTAACTGCTACCACCTGTTTACTATTTAATTAAACTAAAATATTTTCTTATGTTGATTACACGTTAATTAAATTAATTAATTAATACGTAATGAACAGCATATTGAAACACTACCTAATCAAAAATAAAAAAATTAAAACTTTTTCGATGAAATTTTGTTAACAATTTATAGTTCTTAAGTGGTTAATAATGGGCACAATGTAACTTTTCTTAAAACGCAATTTACATTTTCAGTTTTAGATTGCCATTCTTTTACTGTGTTCTTCCATTTTATTTTGTTGTTTGAATTCACTAACATCTGCAGGCTGCATTAAATGAGTTGTATTAGGCAAGAGTGCACATAATATAATATGATCATGACAACAGTATTGTATTGACTTCATTCCATGGAAACATGATTTATGTCTATCAACAATCAGAAACACTCGTCCACTGATATTTTTATCTTCAAGCCACTTGCCCATTCCATTGGCCAAATATTCAAATAATATTGTTTTCATCCAACCACTTTCTGAGTGACTAAAACCAACCAGGAGAAACATTATTATAGTTTTATTTGACCATATTAAAGGAAACACGGCCATAGGAGCAAGAGTGTCTCCATTTGCAGAAAAAATTAGTAGAACAGTAATAGTTTCCTTTTCACTCCTTTTTTTCAAATCATATATGTTTTTATAACCTTTAGATGCCAAAACATTTCCACTTTTTGAGCATAATGAAAAACTCATTTCATCTCTATTAAATATTTATAGGGTCATCTACAATATTTAGTACTCCACATTTTTCTAAAAACAATTGCAAATCTCTAAACCATTTATTAATGGATTCTTTTATTACTGCCCCTCTGCCTTTAGTTATGCCTTCTGCTTCTTGTAATGCCAACCCTTTCTACCTTTTCAAAAATAATCTATACCATTTTTGCCCAGGTTTATTATTTTTAAATGGAATTTTTCAACTACTTCTTATAATAATTTCTTTCACTGTGTTCAATAAATTCGACTTCTTTTAAGAAAATCCACATCTAGCAAATGATAAGCCCATTTTCTAATTCATCCTCCTTTTCTATGCTTAAAATTGTTTCTGGGCCCATTCATATAGATTCAATTCTTACTCTGCCATGAATATGATTTTGAATTACTTTGAGAGCATTATCCAAAGCTGCTTCTGAATATTTATGAATCTCACAATTCTTATAGCAGCCCATAGTGCAGAGAAAAGATCTAAAAACCTTTTAATTCAAACTTAAATTATGGAACAATCAAAAATGGTTAGAGAATATGATTTTGGTAATATGAATGTATGTAAATATGGTTCAAATTGCATTAAAAATAATTTCTGTGGGAAATGCGTTCTACCAACAAAACCATATTTATCATGATAAATAAAACATGTATTTACAGCCTTAAAATGTAACATTAGTGTTTAATGGCTGACTATTGGTTTTACAAACTCCAAATGCAATATTTAAAATTTTATTTGGTTTAAACAATGAGCTTTATAAATTAAATCAATTGAGCTCAATTTTAAGATTAATCTGTAATACCCAGTCATCAGCCCCCATGGCTGAAAATTAGGTTTTATTAAAATTTGATATCTATTCCTCAGCCTCTTTAACATGTTTACATATTGCACGTTCCCGAGTGGTAAAAGCATTTTTATTAAAACTTTCAAGTTTTTTACATTAACTGCCTTATTTTTAAATGTTTCTTAGAATGTCGCTGGATTAGTGCCTTTTCTATTAAAAGCACACACATTGCATCCTGAGCATTGCTTGTTATTTGTATGCTACAATAGTCAAGACGCACAATGTATCTATCACTGAGTTGATGTGAACATGTCTATATAGCAAAAATATTTATTTTAGTAATGTTCTTGTTTATATACTTTATAACCTCATACATATGTAATAATTATAGCATACATATATGTAATAAAAAAGTATATCTAAAAATAAGAATCTATTACTTTAATATACAGAGCACTACAAAAATAAACAAAAAATGAAAGTAAAACAGTCAATTTATTAATTTAGATTACAGAATGTTAACTTGGCAAAAATATTTATCTTGTACATAAAACTTATAAGCACTTGTAATTAGTAAATACCTCAAGTAGAATCACATTATTTACGTCCATAATTAATAATAGAACCTGGTATGGAAAATAATTAATTACAGGTATTTCTCAAACATTGCCAACACACATAACTACAACTGTCAAAGGTCACTTAAAAATGAATGTTTAAAACTAAATAATTTTAAGCGCAACGTGTGCATGATAGCATTGTAGTCGGGATCACGTGATTATACCATATTCATCTTTAGCAGTGAAGCTGTTAAAAAAACTTGTGAATTTAAAGTTTAAAAATTTATATAGAATACTAGTCCAATATTATATTGTATTTAGAGCATGTAATCATTTAAATTTGTTCTCAGTGAGCTATGAAAACAAAAATGCATATCTTAGCTTAATCCATTCTCAGTAATAATTATCTGTCAAATTGACAGTTTGAATTTGTCATATTTTGTTATTAATTGGTTTTATAATTTATTGTTGAAATTACTGTGAAATAAAACATTATAGTAATAAAAATTTAATAACAGCATAAGGCATGCTTACAAAATGGTGATTACTACAGAACAAAATGCTTACATTGTGGAATTCTACTTTTGTACTGCACAAAAAGTTGATGGTATTTGGAAATATTCCATTGCAGAGTGTATGACTGAATTGGCTGTATTGTGATGGCTCATAAAGATTTTATATATGCTTTGTATCCTTTGGTGGCATTATTTCGAAAAACTTATAAGAAAGAAGGTAGTGGCCAACCTACAAAATGTACTGCCGACAATATTTCAATTATTAGCCAAATTGTAACAGAAACAACTACCATTTCCATTCGTATAACTGCATAATAAACTAATTTATCATACAGTACAACCCAAAAAATTTTAAAACGGGATTTGCCCATGTGGCCATATAAATAACTGCGGTTCAAGAACTAAAAGCACTTGATTATCTACAAAGAGAACAGTTTTGTAAATGATTTATTCAAAACATGAATTATAAGTAGATATTGGATCTTACTTTTTTTCAAGATGAAATTTGGATGAATTTTTAAGGTATATTAACTCGCAGAATATACAAATGTGGGCTGCCAAAAATCCACATATCTATCAGAAAGTTCCATAGCTGTGTCTCAAAAAAAAATTAATCAATATTTTTTGATATAGAGATGAAATTATTTTACTGTTTGTTAATCAACTCGAATGTGGATTTTTCCAACAAGATGGAGCCTCTTCTCATATCACACAAGAAACAATCCAATTTTTAAGAGACGTTTTCATATCTGATTAATAAGCAGAAATATTAAAATACCATATCCTCCTCATTCTTGTGATTCAACAGTTTTAGACTTTTTCGTATAGCCATACCTGAAGAATTCAGTTTTTAAAATGACTCTAAACAACTTACATGAATTACGGGAACGAATAACTTGCCTGTGTGAAGAATTAAATAATTCACCCGACATTTTACAAAATATTTTCAAGAATGCATTGGTCATCATTTTGTACATTTATTGTAAATATTATAAATAAATTTCGTATTTTAATTTAATAGTAAAGTTCTTCATACCAAATTTGTTCATATTATTTTTATAAATAATTTGCAGGTTATGTATTGGCCCACTGGGAACTGAAATTTAAATGATCGCATGTTATATTAACAACAACAATTTATGTTAATTAATTCATTTTAATAATTTTCTAAATACTATTTCGTAACCAAATGCAACTAAGTAAAAACTTAAATTTTCTTACCTTATGTCAGCCTACAGAATGTCACTGACTAACAAAACTACTATAGTGACATTAAATTTTAGGTGGCAGAAAAATGGCCGAATTAAGTTCTATTTTAGAAAGTTATTTGCTTATGTGACTGGCTAAACTTAGACAAACTTACCCTATAACAACCTGAAAATAACATTTTAATAAAATTAATAAAATAGAAGTCTTACTGCCATCAGAGATCAAAGCTTAATCCCCAAGCATCATAGTCAAGCATTTCAATAGAAAGATTCACAACTACTCTTCTAAACTTATACTTATACCTACTAGAAATATTCTTAATCTTTTTAATGGCCACTTTACTGTAGTAAATATATAAGTGAATACTGTATACCCATAAAATGTTATCAAATTTGGTGATCAAAACTTGCCAGATTTTCCTTGTTAGTTCCAAGAAATAAAAATCCAACCTTATGGAAAATTTTAGTAATATGTCTTATGTGCTACATTTTATGCAAGAATATACTTACAGGGTGATTTTAAAATCTGCCGACAAACTTTAACAAGGTACTGTAGAAGCCTAACCACATCTATTAACAAGAAAATCACATAAAATAGAACACTGTTTTGGAAAAAATTGAAAATATTGACTTTTGAGAACTGCAGGAACATATGAATACAAATTCTACGGATCATACATGAATAACATGTTATTTTAACATTAATATACAAAATAGTATGTTTACTTTATGTAAACTTAACCTATCCTAATATTAGTAATTGATATCAATTACCTACATTTTTAGTCGTTCATAGTTTACAAACCAAAATTTTAAACACATCAGTTACACTGCAAATATATCCAGATTTTTATAAGCAACATAATTTTGATATTTCCTTATTTAAAATTCATAAAAAATAAAGAAATACTTACTTTTTACAAAAAGCGTTCAAAATGCTTCACAACGTTGCCATTTCGATACTAATTAATCCATACACAAACATTTTTTTAAAAAGAATTTTTTTCCTGTGATTTAGAAGTTTGTCAGTGGATTTTAAAATCACTCTGTATAGGTAAATTTCTCATGATAAAATTTTATACTTGATATATTATACAGGGTGTCCGCGATATAAAAAGCATTATTTAACACACGTGTACCCAAGTCCTTTGTGAACATAAATCTGTTGGAATTTTTAATCTAACGTAAAAAGCAGATTTAGTAAATTTTCGCGTAAAAATCTATCGGCGGTGTCATGTAGCACATCGGTATTATAAGCGACGTCGTTTATATTTTAACAATCAATTACTTGTTTAGGAGTTAACAATAGTAAATTTTGAAGTCAACTACCAAGTATCAAATAACATGAATTCTAGGCATTTTCCAGATTATATAAACTAATTTAAAGAAGAGTATTTAATTTTAATCTCTTATATCTGATTTTGAAATTTTAACATAATTAGTAGAATTTAGTTTATAATGCGATTTCGGTAAGTAGTTTTCTAATGAATATAACTTCTAAAATAGGAAAATAACATCTGAATCATTCAATTAGTTAAAATCAAAACTTCAATTTATGTATTTTAAATAATGTCGTTAATTTTTGAATAAAACAATCTAATTTGTATGAAATAGTTGTTACATTCATAAACAATCGAGTGCCTCTTGCAGCGAATTTTAAAATTGCCGTAGAATGAGTATTTCTTTACTAAATCTAAATAATTCTTTAAAACTGGTAGAGGATAATTCAAATGAATTTTTGTGATCTCGAATTCTTCTCCTTTCTAACCTCAAATTCTCCCTATACAAAATTAATTATTAATAACACTGTGTATTTTTATTAAACACAATATGCTATATAGGTATACATATTATAATACTTACATATTCTCGATTTATTGTATATCGTCTAAAATCATTTCATCAATAATGAAACGAAATGCCATAATGTACTTAAATACCCATTAATACAACTAGTAACTGGTTAATTTGTGTCGCTAAAAATTCAATAGTTGAAGACAACAGTTGACGATCATCACTAATGTATGGGGATAGATGTTTGGGGTTTTTATTTAACAACGTCGCTTATATTAGCGTTCAACAATTTGCTATTGTCGCTAAACAAGTAATCGATTGTTAAAATATAAACAACGTTGCTTATATTAGCGATGTGTTACATGACACCACCGAATATCCTTTACCATGAAACATACTTAGAAACATAAATGTGACTGTTTTTGTTGACACAGTATCATGTTACCTTTATTATCAGAGTAATTTTTCAAGTCAAGGTCACCACCTGTTTTAATATGAAATAGTCTAACATATTTCTTTAAATCATCTAAGTTTGCTTATATGTGGTAAAACACTATTGCTTATTAATTATAATTATTTATGCATTAATTATTATAAACTTATTTGATAAATATCTTAAACTGGCATAAGTGTTATTTACATTAATTTGTATGAACATAGTTTTTACTAAATTTAATTTATGCAAAATTTTAATGAAATTCATTTATTGTTTAGATTTTTAACTATTTTCATAAAATTTCAATTATACACAAGACAAGTGAGTGCATATATTAATAATATGAAGATATTTATCAAAAATAATTTAACGCTGTGTTAAAGTGATTTTGTAAAAGTGAAAGTTATCCCTTTAAAACGTAAATTATTTTTAATCTTTTAGCAAAAAAATTTAAATTTGCATTAAATTTAATTTATAACGATTTATTTGAAATGTAACGAAAACGTCATGATCGTCTTTAAATAACTTTAAATGCGTTTTTCCCGAAAACATCTTTTAATGTACAGTAGACTTCTGATAGTCCGGCATCCAATGGTCTGGAATGCCCGATGATCCGGCGGCACCAATGAGGAAAGTGCCTGCTTACCACAGCCGCACATCCCATGCTGCACCGGAATGAAGCAGCAGATTCTTTAAACAAATTCATAGCTTTTGCCGAAGGAAATTCAAGGTGTATTGTGCAGAACTCAGACACTAATCAAAATATATCACCACCCATTACCACCAATGAAATTAATGACGCCATAGACACCTTAGCCCACAAAAAAGCTCCCAGACCAGACAAAATTAAGAATGAGGTGTTGAAGACCCTAAAAGATCCCCTTATGCCCATACTGACTTCCTTTTTAACGAATGCCTACAACAAGGAAAAATACCGAATATCTGGAAGCAGGCAAACGTCAAGGTTATCAAAAAGGGACAAGGGAAAGACCTTCAAAACACTAAATCATACAGACCGATCTGCTTACTAAATACTCTAGGCAAACTACAAGAGAATATCCTGAACTAAAGACTGACATTACATGTTACGGACTACGGTTACAGCAATACACAATATGGGTTCAGGAAAGGCAGATCGACTAAAGATGCCATTAACAGAATATTATGCTCTATTAAAAATAGTCACTCCAAATATACATTCACAAAAATATTACTAAAAGACTTACTAAAGGCTTCCCACAGGGCTCTATCTCCTGGTATTAGAAGCAGACGACTCCATCTTCGAAAATGCATTGCATTACTCCTAGAAGCCAAATCCAAAAAAGACCTAGAGTAAAACTAAATGCCACACTCTCAAGGATTCAAAACTGGTGCTCCGAGGTCAAACTTAAAATATCAACTGAAAAAACCTCATTCACCCCGGTGAGGGGAACATTACAGAGGAACCCAGTAATCAAACTGGATGAATACAGGATCTCAAGAGCCAAAAGCACCAGGTACCTAGGAGTTACGATCGATGAAAAACAAAACCTTATTGAACACACTACTAATATTTGCAAAAAAGGGACCAAGATTATACAAAAAATAGCCAGAATAGCGCAAAAAGATTTCAAGGTTCCTCTGATCACCGCTAGATTATACCTGAATAATATTCTCATGGCCATATTATCGTACGCTGCTAGTATCTGGGTAGAACGAGTAAAACATGGCTCACTTTACAAAAAGATAAGTTCTACACAAAGAGGCGCAATACTAAGGTTGACAGGGGCATTCAGCACTATGCCGCTTGATTCCCTATTGGTCATCCTTGGTATCCTACCTGCCGCGTTGCAAATAAAGAAAAAAGCTGCCAGAGACTGGCTTAAAAAAGGCAACATTGACAAGATCCAAAAAATAATATGTGTAAGAGCAGAAACAAAATCTGATATCACAGAACAGATATTAAACATGTGGCAAGAAGAATGGGACAACTCCACCAAGGGCAGAAGGACCCACCAAATCATACCGGATGTCAGATTTTGTAAGCTTAAAAGATACGTTTGCCCT
>JAHWXV010596310.1:0-13227 GCA_024586415.1 Phrixothrix hirtus | reverse complement strand
ATATATATATATATATATATATATATATATATATATATATATATATATGTTTTGACTTATATTATGTACTAAGCCATCTTAAAAGCCAGAGAGTATTCTTAAATTAACAGCTAATTAAATTAATGTGGTTGAAGAAACAAATATCCGTTGATCAAAAAACTAAAAAAAATCAGTCTAAAATTGTGGTCTTGGCAGAATGATGTTTTGAGTATTTTGATCAACTTAATTTTATGGATGGATTATAATTAAATTTTTTTATTGAACCGACATTTGATTTATTTAATATTTATTTTTTTCAGCCACATTAATTTAACTACCGTTAATTTAAGAATAATCTAAGGCTTTGAAGATGGCTTAGTACATAATATATATATATATATATTTAAATTAATAAATAGTTAAATTAATATATATATTTAAAAACAAAATATTTGATTGTATTAAAGAATTTATTTCGTTGGTTGAAGACTGTTTTATTTCCTTATATTTAATAATTTCATCACGAAGATAATTAATGAAAAATTATTACAATTATTGTCCCTTTTTGTTGTCTTATTTCACTCACATAATTAAGCATTATATGACTCGCAGTCTTCTTCCTAATAAATGGAAGGAAGTTACTGTACTTCCATTACCAAAAGTGCATAATCCGCAAGATTATAAGGATTTAAGATTTATAAGTGTTCTGACAACTTTGTCGAAGGTATTCAAAAAAATTATATCTTATCAACTACGCAAACACATCGACGAAAATAATATTTTGACAGTAAATTTATATACTTCTACATCGACGATTATTTATTGACCTATTACCTCAAATAATAATTATAAACTATAATTTATAATATTTTACTATTTACTTGGTCTGGGTTCTAGCTGGGGTACAATTTAATCTCAGTTTTGATTAACATCATTGATGATATCACAACTGCAACTGATCGGAAACAACTGAAGGCATTAAACCTTATTAGATTATACTGAGGTATTTGACCTGATTAGATACTCCATACTGATTGTGGAATTAAAATTCATTGCTTTAGAAGAATCAGTGGTCAACCTATGAAGTGAATATTTGACGAATAGAAATCAAAAGGTTCTTCTTAATGGTTCATTTTCTAATCAAGTACCTCTCTCTTAGGGCGTACCGCAAGGATATATACTGGGGCCTTTATCATATACTATATATACTGCTAATTACTATTGCGTTATAAATAATTGTAAATTTCATTTATATGTACTAGATGATATGCAGTTATATTATTCATTCTATTACAATGATTTATAAAATGCAATGCAGCCCATCGATACAGATTTAGATAAATTATTGGAAATTTATAATCAACATGCTCTTAGAATTAATCCAAATAAATCATCTTTAATTGTGTTTGGGAGAGGTAAGGTAAGGAAAATTGCAGAAGACGAAGTAACCATTAGTTTAGATAATAATTTAATTCTAGTTGTTGACTGTATAAAACGTCTGGGCGCGTTAATAGATAATAATCTTACTTTTACTAAACACATTAATAATCTCTTAGCTAAAGCTTACAGTAGCTTAAAATTCTTATTTGTCAGTCATTTTTAAATACAAAACTTCAAGCTTTACTTTGTGAATTATTGGTTTTGTCGCATTTTAACTACTGCAATATTGTATATAATTGCTATTTAAGCTTTTCATATATCTAGAGAATACAAAAATTACAAAATTCTTGTCTCAGATAAATCTAGGGCATCAAAAAATGCTATCATATGTCATATAAATTGGTAGAAGTAGAGGTTAAACATTGATTTTATCATAAAATTAAAATTTTTTATGTACCTACCTATTTGTATAACAAAATAAGCTTTATGACTGACGTGCATCATCTAAATTTGAACCTTTTTCAAATGCTATATTCGATTGCCATTTGCCTCAATAACATTGATTTACTATCTTGACAGCAACAAATTTAGTATTTAATAAGAAATATTAACAAATACTAATGAGTGAATAATTACGTACACAAACTGCATGTATCAAATAATTTGTTATTTATTAGGGTGCTCTTTATTAATTGAAACAATTTGTACATATCATCTTGTTTTATATATACGCGGTACTTATGGAAGAACAATAATTTGCTGCTAACTGAATACGTATCAATTGATGTTTATTCAATAAATACTATTATTCTTATTATTATTATTATTATTATTATTATTACTATTATTATTATTATTATTATTATTTAGCATACTAAATAAAGAATTATAGCTTTACATTGCGACAGGACGTTATCTAATTTCATTTGAAGTCCCATCAGTCAATTTACTTCAGTTTACTGCAACCAGATGGTCAGATAAACCAATATTAATTGCATTTGGCCTGAGAAACTTCAAAGAAGAATTAATAAAAATATTATTAATAATAATCCATCCCTTCGAAGATGGAAGGTGTTAAAGTTTATAGAAAAGAAATGTTTTTCGTTATATTTTTTTATACGTTATAATTCTTTCTGAATTTTCGCCCCATGGTTATATCATATTATTATAAATTTTATACGATGACATTTGATGAAAAATGAAATCCAGTGACTTAGGTACAGGGGGTTTTTGCTTTTGCAATATTATTAGAACTCTTAATAATTATTGCAGTCCCTTAATATGACATTTTTTCTAGTTACTCTTGAAAATACTCATGCATACTTGAAATATATTATTATGTATTAACACCTTAATGTGTCTTACCTTATATTTAAAATTGAAAAAAACAATCGAAACGTCGTTATTACTGAATAAGTTGTAAGGACGAGAAAACTGTTTTTGAAATTTTACAACCTATTTATAGCAAATGTTTTCAGAAAAGTCCGTTTTTTTTAATAAAATAATAAATGACAAAAATTTTGGTTCATATATTGGATGTGACATACCGGTCTTATTAGGAATTTTTTTTAAAAGTGAGTAGTCATAGGAAGTTAAGAAACGCAGTGCCATATTTAAAGACACATAAGAAACTACTGAAAAATTGGCCTATGGTTTGGACCAATTACAGTTCTAGATGGATAAAATTCTATTTCAAAAATCAGATCTATAGATAGTTTAATATCTAAACTTTGGGGGTAGCTAGTTCTAATAACAAAATTCCGTTCAAATAAACGGCATTTCATTTCCAAAGTTCTATCCAACGATACTGTTCTTGACGTATATGAATTTAGATATACGAGTACTTGTTTGCTAACTTCCTATGACTTCATATTTTCAAGCAAAACTACCGACAGCGTTGCTTTGTTACAAATTGTAAATTGGAAAGGCATTCGAGCTACATTTTTAAGAATATTAATTCGCCTTTAAAAAAGATCACTACAAAAGTAAATACTTATTTATACATTGAAAATCATTGAGAATATTTACAACTATGGAAGTGTGTAACATTCTGCTCGTATATCGTGTTATGCAATCTCCTTGAACATAATATACAGAGCGTTAAAAAACGTTTAAATCTTTAAGGGGAATATAGTACAATCGAAAACAAGTAAAAAGTCTTTATGAACAAAGGTCCGCAAATCAACCGTTTTCGAGATAAGAGTAATTTTAGTTTACGTATTTTTTTGCAGTTTTAGCGTTTAGCGCTATAAAACACGGTTATCACAGAAGCTGTTCGATATGCCCTCCTTCCACTCCATCTCAGGATCTATATCTTCTCTCTTCACCCTTTCTAAAGGTCTCAGTTGTATTGTTGTAACTGGGAAAGATTAGTTGTAGGTGTTGGGTACGCTAAACTCTTCAAGTAACCCTACATACACAAGTCTAAGGGAGTTAGGTCGGAAGACCTAGCAGATAATGGAATGTGACCCCCTCAGGCTATCATCTCCTATGAAATATTTGGTTCAGATGCTTCTTAACACCAAGCGTAAAATGCGGTGGTGCTCCATCTTGCATAAACCAAATCTCTGATTTAGATACACATCCTCCAAAAATTCGAGCAAAGTGATTACCAGAAAGTTAAGCTATGCAGGACATGCTAAACGTTGTGATAAAGCAGTGTATGCATAGTTGTGACTTTCTTTATTTTTCAACAACGAAAATCGCTCATATCTAGAAAATGGTTGATTTGCGGACGCATACTCATTAAGACTTTTTGCTTGTTTTCGGTTGTACTATA
This sequence comes from Phrixothrix hirtus, assembly GCA_024586415.1. Classification (NCBI taxonomy): domain Eukaryota; kingdom Metazoa; phylum Arthropoda; class Insecta; order Coleoptera; family Phengodidae; genus Phrixothrix; species Phrixothrix hirtus. The sequence continues at coordinate 9,089 of JAHWXV010596310.1, read as the reverse complement.
TGCCCTTTAAATATTTAAACGTTATTTAAACACTCGGTATAGGGCTTATAACGTCTGTAATCTGATATTTACACCGCTCCAAGAAAGTAAATGGACAAAGCCTTAAGCAAATAAGTGCATTAGAATGCGGCACTTTGTTACGACTTCTTTCAATCATATTAGATTATTAGCAAATCGGCACCTATAGACTTATTGTCAGTTCAACAGATATATTTATAATGCGCATTGTATTGGAGGCTTTGTCCATTTAGTTTTTTGGGGCGGTATATGTATTTTTTGTATTGAGGAGTATTACAGAGTAATATTAATGAAATTATGTTAACAACAGAATTTTCTTTTTTTACCTAGTCTACGTCATTATTTGTGTTATAGATTTTCTATATTAAACATTTGTTTAGTATTGTATTAAATTGATAACAATTAAATGGATAAAACGGTAAATGAAATGTTTTTATTTATTTTACTTATTTAATTCTCTGTTTAAGTAAGTTTCGTATTTTAAATTTTATTACACTTATTTATTGTTCACTTGTACTCGTATAACCTAAGTACCTAGTTATGTAAAATTTATTTTCCTTAAAAAGCTGGAGGAGGCTATATTTAGATAAATAAATGTTATACTTAAAGGAGTAAGAAAAAGCAACGCTTCTTTTACAAAGGCTGCAGATGGAGTATACAATTAGCAAACTTCGCATTGAATTTAACGTTGATGATAAAAAGAAGCTCTTTTAAAGAAATTGAATACACAATTTCAACGCCTCAATAGAAAACTATACAATACCTTCTCCTTTTTAAGACTACTTTCTTTTGTATATTTGCATATGTATTTATCATAAATGTCTTTCATATAGGTAATTAAAGACAGACGTAAAGGTCTCCAAATTTAATTTGATTTCCATTTCTTTGCTTTATATTCTAGAAATAATTAGATTAGGAGTTCACTTGTGTAAGCAGAATTGGGTAAATAAATTTTGCTTCTAAAAAGAATATGACGTAATAAAACTGAATTTTTTAAAGGGCTATATTATTATTATTACGTAGTGTTTAGGAATAGGAAAATTCAAAAAATTTACTTTAGTTTTCTATTTCAGCTTTCCCTTCATATTTATGAATATGCTATTGACGAATACTAGTCATAGCGCAATATTAGATATTACATCGATAATATAAAATAACAGAAAATGTAAACTAATTTAGTAGTCCTATTAAATTAAAGATAAGAGTAGACCTACTATAGCTAAACGTAGTCTTAACAAACGAAATAAACATATCAAGCCTGATGAATATAATAATTTATAATTAAGGAAGATTTCAAGTACGCATATGCTGTAAGTAAGTATACAGTCGGAGTTTCTGAGAGAACTACCACTGTTTACATAGTATAATAAAGTATACGGTATCTAAAATTTTACTTAATTAATACACTACCAATTCCATTAAACAAAGCAATTTTATATATTACAAGAAAGGATCCAACTATTCTATATCTAATAGATATAGTGGTTGCGCAGCCAAATCGAGATTCCGTTGAAGCTGTAGTTGATATAGATGATACCAGCATTTATACAGTAATTACACAATAGGAAAACCACAGTGACATTTTAGTTAATAGAATATTTAGTGAAATCAATATACTTATTCTAACGATATTCAAGACGTTTAATGTCTTCAGCAAATTACCGTCTACTTCTGCGGTTATTTCCACATTGGATGAAAATTTCTTGCCACCAAGTCAAGTTTTCATATTTTCTACTAATAAATAGCCAAAGTGAACCGCATCGCGTGAAGTTAGGGCATGTGGAAGAATTTTTTACACTTGCATTAGCTGATTTGATTTTTCACTCAACTGTTATTATTCTACCTTTTTGAAGGTATTCAATGTAAATAATTTCACAAGCATATCAAAAAACAGTTGCCATGCCTCCTTTGGTGCACTTGAACCAGCTTCTAGCCATTATTTCAATTGATTTTAGGTTTCCGGAGTATAGCGGTGGATTCAAGTCTAATAGAAGTAATAAATAGACGCAAAAATTCAGATGTATTATGCCTATACAGTTTCAAGCAATACCCCGCAGTCGTTGAAAGATTACGGTGTGATGTTTATCGGAAAACGTAGTGATAACGCAAAACGCGATTCAAGAATTGCAACCATTTTCGCGTGTTCTCAGTATCAATATAAATTAGTATACCGGAAGCAAAATTAAAAAGACTTATATAGAGACTTAGAAAACTTTATGAGTGAAAAAGAGTGTGGGAGTGAGATATTCGGTTGCAAATGTAAATAAACTTTGGGCCATTTACATAATAACAAACTTAATTAAATGAAGCAAAATTACTTGAATAATAATTATGTTAGGTAAAACAAAATAAATGCTAGAGTATTAAAAAATATTGCGTAATGCGTAAATTGTTAAATAACCACTTAAATTAATTGCAGATTGTTTCTATAGCCTGTAAAATAAATTAAGAAGCAATCTAAAATAAAATAATAAAAAATTAAACACTATAAAGTAAATAATAACAATTGCACAATATTGCATCATGTTATGCAATCTAATATACAAGTGCTATCAAAGCTGATAAAACATTAGACAAAAAAATAGCAACTATCGTATTTATAGAATAAAGAGGGAACGTAGTTAACTACAAAAGACTACATTTCCGCAGCAAAAGGTAGTCTTTGTACGAGACTCAACACAGAACTTTACTTTGTATAAACCGTGCCGGACTGATCAAAGCTTCTCAGTAAGGACAAAAATTTTTATGTAGCGATATTTACGTGACGTTTTATAAATCTTCCGTAGTTATGAAATCCCGATCACCATTCCAGACAACGATCAGTGGGAATCGGCTTAGTAGCTCTAAGGAAAGATTCCCATTTACGGGATATAAATTCAGACCCAACTACGTTGCTAGGTAACAAGGTCGATCCAATTCCTAGAGTGTATCAACCTCTATGGTCGTCTTGTTGCTAGGTAACCGAGTATCATTTGCATTGTTAATACCGACCATGTAAACAGATTGTTCTTGGACGAATGCGTTGCTAGGTAACAATTCAGATCCAACGATAAGCGTCGCAAGTGCAGTTGTGTCTCGAGTTATATGGATAGCGGAAACGCAGATATCCTGATTTCTAGATCCCTATAACCGCCGGATGTTTCATCGCTCATAGATGCATTGCTAAGTAGAAATCTGCGAACGTCGCCTGACGTCGTGAGGTCTCATTGTACTATTCTAGCCTTCCGCCGCAATATTATGCGCGCTATCACGCTCGCAAGCAAAGCGGTTATTTCGACGATTCGAGGTTTACTAACGTTGACGTGTTCAATATTAAGAGGGGAGACCGAAGCCATAAAAGACGGAACACGACCCGTCGATATCAATATGACACGTCGTTTCAATATATTAAACCACAGTTCATTTGCTTTTATTTACAGTAATAAATGTAAGTTGTAACTAGCTGCTAGATTATCTGTACAATTGAAACTTTATTTTAATTTTCGTCTTTATTTTAATAAATTGTTCTGCAAATAATCTCGTCCTTATTATTACTATTAGTTCATAATTAAATTGAGAAAATAGAACATTTATAAAATAATTGCCATGAATGTTCGTATTATGACAGTGGTCGAAATTACATCAGATCAGTAAATGATGTTAATTAACAAATAGTTATTCCACGGTAATATCGACCTAAAATCAAGGGAATTGAAGCAGCAGTATCCACGCAAACCAGGAGTAGATCCTTAGCGTGAAACAGGCGTGCATGACTGATTTATTCCCAGATACGATATAAATTCTTTAATTGTCTGTGCACTTAGTAAATCATATGGAAACGTCACAACGTTTTCGGTTTACCGTTAACAAACGCGGCACTAACTTTGCGGTAAATTTTTTATGTACCAATCAAGAAGACGAAAGGCTTTAGAGTCTCATGTATTTTCACTCAACGTTCTGCCAACGCTGTCATGTACTTTTGTTATGATTTCTGGTGTATGGGCATATTTTGGTCTGCAGAGCAATCAGGATCGATCCGTATGAACACAACTAAAGTCATTAAACTACTAGTAACTAATTTCAATTCATTTAGCGGTATCCAGATAATATCTGTCAATTTTTTTTTGTTTCCGTTATTCTCTACATGTCTTCCGGACACAAACTAATCGACAAATATTCTGAAAAAATTGACATGGTGCCATCTAGAAAAATGTATTCTAACAGAATAGTATTGATTTAATGTTGATGGCGTAGTCTTTTGTATTTTTACCTGCCTTATTTTAAATTAATTTAATATAAAAGTCTTTCATGATCAGAACCAATGTAAGAAATCGATTTTCGGGAAGGGGATATATCAAATGTTGATAGTATGAAAGCGTAACTGGAATTAATATAATGAAAAAATAGAGCTAGATTACAGATATTTATTGGAAAAATAATATGTTGACTGGTTCTATTGGTTCATTTCACACACGACTACATACCATTTCTAAATTCTACATCTTCGAAAAGTGAATGTCATGCCCACATCATTCAATATAAATAGTGTGTTGGAAGAAAATACATTTCTAAGCATGCTATTACAAAGCGCAATCATTCATTCAATCCTACAATCAAATACGATCGGGATTCTGTTATTTGCCAACCTATTTCCTTTTTTGAAATAGTAATCCACAAACGCGTAGGATCTTTAAACACCTCTCTGTTTTAAAGGTTTTTCAATTTTTTTCCTTTGCTTTTAATGTGTTGCATTTAACTTTTTTGTATAATAATAGTATATGGTATTTGAATGTCCGTGATAGTTATTTAGGGGAAAATAGTTAGTTTTAATTGTAATAGTGTTTACTTTGCGAATATACCTGGTATGTATGTATAGTTTCTTTTAAATTAGTAAACAGGCTGTTAACATCTGTAAATCTTTTATTTTGGTTTCTAAAAATGTTACAGGAGATTATTTAGAATTGATTTTAAAGACTAGTTTTCATAGACAGGATAAATTTCATCTAAAAGCAAACACATGGGAGTAGAAATTTATTTAATTCAAAAGACAAAGAGACCACATAGCGATTCGAAATTTACATGAAACTGAGTTCTTTTGTAAGCCAACTATAAATTAAAATGTAGACTTCAATTTTAAAATTGGAAAGAAATGGTTGAACCAACTTTGCAAGGTTAATTTATCGTATTGATAACGAAATTGTTGGAAGTTTTAAATTACGAGAATATCTTTAAATTATTGAAAGATTTCGGGAAAGCTCGAGATTGTAATACGGATGTTCCGAAAAATATGTTGTTAATTTGGATTTAAAATTTAATGAAAAATGAGCTTTTTTTAGTTAAAACGATAGTTTGAAACTCTGTTAAGTTCTATTTAATACAAATTGAGAAGGAACTAATTTGTTGTGCTTTCAAAGCTGCAGAAAATGCCATTTATGGAAATCCAGAAGTTCAATGTTAAGAATGTGAATGTTAGTGAAGCCTCAATTGGATCTTGATTAGGCGTTCACCGATGTGCAATTTTGCCGTGAATCTAATGATAGCGTCTTTACCTATGTGAATTTTTTGATATCTGAAACTGTTATTTTTAATCGCTACTAATGAATATCCTTTTTGTGAGTGCCAAGCAAATTTGATAACTTGTGTTATGATGTAATTAAGTTTCAGCATGGAAATTTTCCTCTTATAGTCATCCGACTTGAAGAAATTGAATTTTTCATTTGCATGCGATGAAGAAGATATATATTTAACTTGCTGATGGATATAGGTATTTATATTTGATTTAAAACTTTATATAAAACTAATTTTGTAAAGATTGGTTTTGTTAAAGCTTTCGAATGCGAATAAATATTTGATTTATTCTCTTTATCGCTGAATTTTATGCTTAAGTTGGAATAATAAGAAAGAATTTGTTAACTAAAACTACAAGTAATATCTTGCTTAAATAGTTTAAGAAATTGTTTGCACATCAGTACATGTAATTTCATTAAATAAAAATGTTAAACCAATATTTTTTAAATTTAAATGTTACTAACAACAAAGAAAATGCGTAATTGGTATAATAATTTACAAACCACAATTATTTTAAAATGGCTAACGTAAAGCGCTTAATTTATATTACTTAAAATAAAAATAGAAATAATTAAACTCAGTATTATAGGATTTAATTAAAATATTCTTGAACATTTACATTTTATTACAGATAATTCTTATCTTTTAAATACGAGTGCCATACGTAAAAATTAAAAAGGATATACGTATTAATCTCAATTTTAGAAATCCATTACTTTAATAAAAATGGATTATAAACTTAGACAAACAAACTATTATTTAGAATAAAACTTTTAAAGAAGAATATTTTTTTGCATAAGTAAATAACTATTACAATTATATAATATTTAAGAGAAATTGTTATAGGCATAAAACTATAACACGCAACTTCAAGTTAAAAACGTTGGAATTAAGGACATATATCAATGCCTAAATTATTTACAATCCTAAATTAACAACGCTAAGAATAAAATTACTCGTATTTCGTGTTGAAGTAAAAACATTTATTATACAGGGTGAATTCTAACCTCCCTGCAAAACTGAAATGGTAACTAGAGGGGAACAAAATAAACTTTTTTTTCAAATAAAGTTTTGATCTAATTCTAATAATAAGAAAGTTACAACTGTTTAGAGTTCTTATAAACTATTTAGGTTTTGTATAATATTTTAATATCAAAATACACTTCTAATTTAATTTTTGAAAACAAATTTTAAATTCAGGAGAATTTTAATAAAACGATTATAACATTGAAATTGTATTGAAATTGTATGGTTATGTAAATTGTTCTACAAAATACACAGCTATTGACTTTCGTTTATTGAAAACTTCTGATTTATTTAATCTAATCAAGTACAACGAATGTCACTTAACCGTCAAGAATTAAGTATTAAGTTATTAATTTGTTGTCATAAATTCGTTTGAAATGGTGATTTACAGTAATGAAGATTACGTAGACATGATTATTTTGTATGGAGCTGCTGAAGGAAACGCTAACCATGCATCGACAAACGCCTTCCAAAAATGCTTTTCTAGGGGTAATTCGACGTGCAAGAAAAACTGGGAATTTACAATCCAAACAAGGCCATGGTGGTGGTAGGCTACATGAAATCGAGGTAAATCTAGAAGAAGTAATTTTGAATATGGCAGATAATGATCCAACTACAAGTCCACGGTAAATTGCCTAACAAATCGAAGTATCCCAATCTTTTATTTGAAATACATTGCACAGAAATGATTTATCCCCACCATTTTCAAAGAGTGCAGGGATTGGTTCTAGGTGACTATCCGTTACGGCAGCAGTTTTACGAGTGGTTATTAGATAGACGTAACAGAGAAAGAGAATTTCCAACGTACGTATAGGTAACGGATGAATGTTGTTTCACACGAGGCGGTGTTCTCAAATTTCACAATTACCACACATGAGTAAAAGAAAATCCACACACGATCCGCGAAAATAAATTTTGGCATCGTTTTAGTGTAAATTTGTGGGCTGGAATTATAAACAACACCTTGATAGGGCCTGTTAAATTGCTAGCACGCCTTAACGGCGCTTATTACTTACACTTTTGCAAGAAGCTCTACCAGAACTTCTCGAAGACATTCCTTTGGCTGTGCGTTGTAAGATGTGATTTATGCATGACGCCTGTCTTGCACATTCTAGTCGTGGTATACGAGATCATTACGATAACGTTTTTCCACAGAGGTGGATTGGTCGAGGCGGCTATATATCATGGCCTCCACGTAGTCGAGATCTTAACCCAATCGACTTTTTCTTACATGAAAGAAGTGGTATATGCCAACGAAGGTGATACCATCGATGAATTACATCGTTGTATGAGTACCACCGCTGAGAATTTACATCAACACGTTCCAGGTTTATCAGAAAGCTGGATTCGTCGTGCGCAATTTTGAACAACTTTTGTAGGTTCTTTAAATTGCGTTAAATAAATTTCCTTTGGCTTTATCATGTACATAATTACGTTATCTGATTGTGCGCAAAGTGTTTGTACTCCTATATAAATGTCAATAAAATAAAATCTCAGCGACACTAATGCTACTTGCTAAAAAATTAATATCATAATAGTCGTCAATAAAATAGTAAACTTTCCCGAATAACTTAAAAACTACTTTAGGTATAAAAAAGTTTAATCAAACTCTCCTTATTTTTATAAAAAAGTAGGGGTTTTATATGAAAAAATCCAAAAAATGCTGTTTTCTCGTGTTCACATGTATACCTTTATTTTGAGTACCCTGCAGAAGACTTGTTAATGTACGATGTTGCGTCCTTCCTTATTCAACGTAAAAAAATGAAAAAACTTGCATTCAAACAGCTTTTTGAAAAATACACCTTCCTCGTCTTTTACATCTGTTAATTTTTCACAATTTTTGCAAATATCTCATAAACGGCTACTTGCAGGTGTAAGGTTGTTTTAGTAAACTGAACTTAAAATTTTATAAGAAATCTAGTTCCGTAATAAGAAGTATAAGGAAGTTGATGCTTACTTTCGGGAAAACCAGAAGTGATACACAATTGAAAATATTTTAGTCAGAAAGAGCAAGTCAAATAACTTAAAACCACAAATTTTAAGATTTTAAAACTGATTAGCTTTCCTTAAACACCTAATAGGTCGTCGAGCCCGAAACACCCTGTATATGTATTCATTAATCGAAAGATTTTCAAAAATAAAGAATAGTGCCAATTGTAAGTCTTTTTCTATCTGTCCTCGTTTTCGAAATATATGGAAAATATTAATTTACACTTTAATTTTAAGGATATTTTGTTATTTAAGTAAAAAAAATATACAATAGACCTTTTCCATCAGAATATATAGATATATTTGATAAACCAATAAATTTATTGTACTTTATTATGCTAAAACGTGTGACTTACAAAGAAATTATTTATATCTTTACAGCCCTTATGCGTAGGGATAGAATTTTCATCAAAAATACTTCACTTAGATTTTTTGATGTATTCTTCGAATTTGTAATCAAATTTTGAATATGATATATATATATATATATATATATATATATATATATA
>JAHWXV010596244.1:0-10601 GCA_024586415.1 Phrixothrix hirtus | reverse complement strand
ATTCATTTGTCGACTGTTGTTAGTTCCTATGATATCTCAGTGGTTAGAGCATTGGCGCGTAAAGCCAAAGGTCCTGGGATCGAACCCCAGTCAGGGAATGCATTTTTATAAATCTTTTTAGTATCTAAAAATATACATAAACCATTATAATTATATTAATTTTAAACCAAAAAGTAATTTTCCTATATATATATATATAGTCGACCAATCAATTTTTGTTGAATACAAGCAGTAACAAGTCAAATACTTTAATTGCCAATATTTCGAAAACTATGGTTTTTAGATACATGGTTTATAAGAGAATTTATCATGCATGCCAAGTGTGTCCTCTGTTAAAGTAATGTCCTTAATCTTGGATACCCTGTATATTTATAACAACGTTTTTAGGCAAACCAAACTAAAGGAAAGCTGCTATTTTTATATACATGTAATATTCTGGAACATTCAGGAATATTAAGGAGCAAAATTGCACAGAATGCTGGTGTCAATGCTACGACTCATTATTGTGATCTTGAATTTATTTAGGTATCAGTTGCACTAATGAGCCATTCATGATAGCATAGCTTATTTTAATTCCATGGTGCCTTCCGGAATATTATAAAATCTTCTACAAAATTCTTGTTATTTCTGATTTTGTTACAATATTGGTTCAAGTATATATACTTAAATTATTCAATATACGTAAATAAATGTTCCAAAATAATCAAAACAGAACAAAAATAAAAGCTGTGTCATTTCTCATGAATTTATAGTTCGTTAATTATAAAAATAATTAAACAACCATCAGGTAAAAGCATAATATTAAGCTTGGTTAACAACTTAGAATACGGTTTAAATTTTTGTCTACAAGCGAATAAAACTATAGGCCATTGATATGCATTACCTATAGTGAAATAGATTAATGTACATGCGAAATAAACATACAGGGTCCATTATGAAAGTAATGCGCATGATTCTATTTTGACGCGACTATCCATCGCAGCGGGGTAAAACGGGTCGGGAAATGTGGTGAGGGGTTTACCATTCCTATGCAGCTAGTTGCCAGTTTGCTTCCAGCAGTCTGAGTGAAAAGACGTCCCTTCGCGTGAAGTATGTTTTTCGACTTTGTAACACGGCGCGGTGGAGCGTTCGCTTGAACAGCAATACGCCATCAAGTTTTGCGTGGGGCTTGGAAAGAATGCAAGCGAAACATTCCAGATACTTCAACAGGCCTTCAAATACGACTGAATTTCAAGCTCACAGTCCAGGAGGTGGCACAAGGCGTTAAATAAGGCCCGTTTTGGACGCCCAACAACGGCTAGAACCGGCGAAAACGTGAATCGTGTGCGCGAAGTTTTGCGTTCCGATGTTGATTGAGCATCCAGTAAATCGCTGACACTCTAAACATGTCCACATTTGTAGTACATGGGATAATGACCGAGGATGTGCAAATGCGCAAGGTCTGCGCAAAGCTTGTGCCGAAAATGTTGACGGAAGACCAGAACGATCTTCGAGTTTCGCGCTGTCAAGGATTGTTGGATTTGATTTAAAATGAGCCGGACTTTCTTAACTCTGTCGTAACCGGAGACGAATCCTAGATGTTCGAGTACGACCCAGAATCGAAAAGGCAGAGTAGCGAGCGGCACACAAAATCACCCCCCACCCAAGAAAGCGCGAATGAGCAAGTCCCGCATCAAAGCGTTGCTCACTGTCTTTTTTGACGTCCGAGGAATCTTCCATTTTGAGTTTGTACCGCAGGGAGAAACTGTCAACTCAGCCTTTTACCTGGAGGTCCTCAAGAGATTGAAACGCCAGGTCGCGCACGTGAGGACTGACATCAAAGACACAGTCAAGCTCCACCATGACAATGCCCCCAGCTACACGGCCTTCATCGTTACCAACTTTCTGGCCCGTAGCAACGCCCCGGTGGTACTCCAGTCCCCTTACAGTTCCGACTTGGCTCCGTGCGACTTTCTTTGTTTCTCAGACTGAAGGAAGGGCTGAAAGGAAAGCATTGGGAGTCCGTGGAAAACATCCCAAAGCATGTTACAACGTTCCTAAGAGACGTTCCCGTCTAGGGATTTCAGGGTGCCTTCCAGGCATGGAAGACACGTTTCCGCAAGTGTATTGAGGCAGGTGGAGATTATTTTGAAGAATTTTAGGCATTTCTACCGGTACGATCAATAAATCTATTTTTCACAGAAAATGCGCATTACTTTTATAATGGACGCTGTATATTCTGTAATTTGATATTAAAATAACATTTAATTAATCTGATACATGTAAAAATCTGTCTAGATGTATTTATTTGTATTTACATTTTTCTGCAATGTTTTCCAAAAAAAAATGTTTTATTTTATGGGTTTTTTTTGCTAATGAACGTGATTAGGCCTCTATAGTACCGTCTTAAAGTTTGTCACTAAATTTTGAAGCCAACCTGTATTATATGTTATTTTCTGTTTTATCCAAACACTATCAGTATCTACTGAGAGTTTCATTGAAATAACAAATACCGTTGTATATATGGTTAACGGTAACAACACATTTCAACGAAAAGAATGTTACTCACACCCATTAGAAATTATAATCACAGATGTCAGTTTCTATTCTAGATCTGAAAGTGAGAGTTTGTTTTCAAAATACTCAACAGAAAAATAAAAATTAATAATTAACCGAATTACGGGAATTCGGAACGTAATTATTCATAAAAATGATTTATGCGAAACGATAATGTTAAAAATATAGTTTGGGCTAATTGTAAGATTAATAGAAAATAGATTAAATAAAAGTCTTAAATTTTCCTAGAAATATAGCCCATATAACGGTTTATATTGTAATCATATAGCTTTCCCTTCTGCGCTATGTAGTAGTCTTTTTTATTGATTAGCATCACAATTTCTATTTCGAGCAGATTACTTGAATCTACCTTCATATATTCATTTTTGAGAGAACACTTTTCACATCTAATAAAAACTATAAAGTTATGCGAATGCATGAAACCCCATATGTGACCAAAGCGCCACGGATGCTGTTGCGTCACAGGACAAAAATTAAAGGTGAATTATATGACTATTTATTTATCTATAGCTCCGTGAGTATTCAAATGTTATGATGGTCTTTTTCAAAGGAGTATATACTAATTTATAATTTCACGTCAAATAAGAAAAAATAACATTTCATGAAGTTTTTACATATTCAAAGTCTTAAAACAATTTACTGTAATTTATGACCCACCAGAATAAAATCAATATTATTTTGTTAAAATATATTCCTCTAGATAGCGTCATACCAATTTTCAAGAACATCTGCTTATTGGTTTGTGTTTGACAGCTATTTACAGTAAAGAATTTGTATTAGTTTCGTTAGAATGGAAAAAAGTGATTTTCGCGTCCTCATTAAACATTATTTTCAGCGTAGAATAACAATAATAGAAATAAAACAAAACATCGACAAATATTATCCAATCTCTGCTCTATCAATTAAAATGGTCTAATCATTTTGCTTGTGGTCGTACGCGATGCTGAGCGATATGGCAAGCTGAAAGATGCCCGTACACCAGGAAAGATAACAAAAGTGCATGTTATGATATTGGAAGATCGTCGATTGAATATGTATAAGATTGTGGAGGCTTTGAACTTGTAGACTGCTGCAGTGGTTTCAACTTTACATAATGATTTAGATACAAAGAAGCTTTCTGTTAACAATGGACCACAAACGTCATCGTGCAACAACTTGGGGGTATTGTTGGTAACTATTTAAGCGTAATACATCTAAATCTTTGCGTCAATGTATTACTCTTCATGAGACTTGGATCAACCACTATACTCGTGAAACCGAACTTCAACTGAAACAATGGGTAGAAACTGGTTTAGTTGTACCGAAGAAGGTAAAAATGGTGCCGTTAGCTGGTAAAGCCATTGTAACTGTTTTTTCACAGAATACCTTCAAAAAGGTAGAATAATAACAAGTGAGTATTATTCATCATTGTTAGACCAGTTGAATGAAAATATCAAATAAAAACGTTCATATTTGGCAAAGAAAAAATGTTTGTTTTACCACGATAATGCACAGCACATTTTTCAGCTATTGTAACTGCAAAAGTACATGAATTGAATTTCGAAATGCTGTCACATGCCCCATATTTATTCGACTTGGGTACTTCTGACTGTACTGAATTCCTAATAATGAAAACTGGACTTGCTAGTAAGAAATTTTAATCCAGTGAAGAAGCAGACGGATGTTATGCAGACTGAAAATCTTATTTTACTGAAGGAATTAAAGATCATGAATATCGTTGGAATAAGCGTATTGAGTTGGTGGAGGACCATGTTGTAAAATAAAATTTTTTTCGCGGAAAAAACGACTACTTGCTTCATTTTTGCCTGACTTATTGAACTACGCTCGTAAACACCAAACTCTAATTAAGGAATTAAACGCTACGAAAATAAAAAATAATGTCATTGTTTAATTTAGTGTTGGTAGATTTTACACATTTATTTTTATATATTTAATTCAATCAATTCCTGCATTTGGAAATTAATTAGTTATGTTAGCAACTTTAATTATATCGTTATCTCGTAAACAAAGCTAATTTAATTTATTTTATTGTTATTGGTATTTGAATTGTAATGCATGTTCGTTGTCATTTAAGCATTAATTAACAATGAAAAATACAAGCTCTGAAAATACACACATTTTGTAGTTTATTTTACAACTATAAATAACTTCCATCACAATAAGTATAGTTTTAAATTTGCTGAGGAATTCTAATAAATATTACAGTAACTGAGAATATAAAGGAATTTTTAGAAAATTTTAGATAATGTTTTAAATTATATTAATTACTATGTAATGGGTAAAACTAGATGCGTAAGTGTTTAAAGTAATCTTTAGAAAACGACGCTATAAAAGATTAAAGCACATCCGAATTGGTAATTAGGCTTAATTACATTAGAGCAATACGCTTATACCTTTAATTTTGTTTTATTTGTTTTTATAAGTAGACTCGCACATTTTGAAGATACGTAGATGTGGCATCACTATTATAATTGTTCGTAGAATAATTCTTTGTTATCTTTGATCAATGAAAAATATTGTTTAGCTACAAAAATGAATTATCAATAAAATTAGGTAAATTTAAGTAAATTTAATATTTTAATAAATCAACTGCAACATTGTTAGTCATGAATTACTAATATTTGATTATAAAAGCAGTAATATTAAGCAGCTGCTGTAAATGCCAATTCAAACGCTTTAAATGAGTGACGGATTCAGCTACTTTCTTAACTAAGAAATTCCTATCAAGCTTTTAATCCTTAATAATTCTTGCGTATAAAACACACCCGGTTTTAGAAAAGCAGCAAACTTAGAGTTGGTTAACAGAGCTCCTGGTTTTAATTTCAACAATTGGTAATTTCAAGAAATTAAGCTCTGCGATTTCTTCAAACTTTATATTTAATCTCCATTTAAAAAGATACATAGTGCTCTTATTGACGTACCAAAGTATACGGCAAGTGCAATTTTTGGAAGAATATTTATAAAGCTCAGCTAAAATTACAATAAGACATATTTTTTATGAAATTGGGTTAGCAGTGAGTTAGTATCAGAAATTGCATTTTTAAGCATTAATTTGGCAAGGTATATGAGTGCAAATTTTAAGTGTACAACATGGTTTAAACGTTTTTGAAAATTTCAATATGATCACAAAAATATTATATACGCCAGATACCTAAGAAGCATTGTTGTACACTTGTTCTGATAACTGACAGAGTTTTCCAATAACATGTTTTGTACGAAAGAGGACGGGATCTTGTAGATTTGACTTCGCTAGGCTGATATGAAGGCAGTATGCGGGCACAGGGTGTGCATCGAACATTCGTGGTGAACACATGCCTCTTCGTTTTCTCGAGCAGGATTTTGAACTATAGCTTAGGCCCCTTCTATTGACAGCAGTGAGTCGGTTGCGGTATCCCTCTAGTATCAACGAGTTTTGTACCTAATAGAGCATTCTGCTTGCTTGAAAGCGCAAATCCGACTGGGAACACCTACGGTGTCTACCAAAAACTACAACGACGACCATTGACCCTGCCTATATATGTCGAAAACCTCTTTCTAAGCGCAACGTTCACCCACAGTGGCACAAGATGAAATCGACTTGATAACGCAGGTCGCTGAGAATTTTTACTACTGTATTTCAGAACAAGGCACCATACATGACCCAACCAACTGCGGCAGCTTTAGCTTGCCTAAAAGGAAAACATCAAGTCACCCAACGCCGGTCGCTTCGAGTCATGCTGCGAAAGTACTACTGCGTGCAAATTTCAGCTGTTAGCTAGTGAACAGATCACAGCGACGAAGAAGAGAAGAACACGCACAATGCCCGCATAGCGATTTGCAAGGAAGACTGTCGTTGTAAAACACCTGCCAAAGCTCAACCTGAATGTTCAAAGCCTCAACAACACGACATTTAGTGTTAACTACTATAACCCGCTGCCGAAGCTGACCATGAAGGCGTCTCAAAATACCTTCAAGGAAGTTAGTTCCCGTTTCACATAATTTTTTTAATAAGAACAGGTCATTGAGGACCGTTATCCGGAGTCTCTCGGAGAAAATAAAGAATTAGCAAATCTTAAAAGACTTCACAAGGCAAGGACTTCCTGTATTGTCCGTCCGGAAGATGCACAAGAGAGGAAGCAAAGCGCCGATGCCGCTCAAGTACAGAGAGCTAGCGAAAACTAAAGAAGGCAATTTTCAAGAGTAAAGCACTCCTATCGTTGTGATTCACGTTAGAAGTGTCGCGGCAAGTAGTACAAACCATACAGAGTCTTCGTTGCCAAAATTTTGGGTGCATGCAGAGGAAGTACAGCGCGGACTCAAAATGCGTGAAGACAGACACCGGCTACACGTGTAATCTGCGCAGAAAGTCACACGAAGCAAATATTTGCTGAGGAGCCGTGTCCTATGTCGAAGCACTTAAGGCCAGGCCCTTCCTAGCAACAACCTTCACCGAGTAGCCAAGAAAGCTTGGCCGACACCAGTTTCAACAAGGTGCTCCGGATTGATCAAATCATACTGGAGGCAACAAAGTATTACAATACCTTTGCGGAAGGTATTGTAAAAATAATTCATGCAATCCTGAATATATTTCAAGCCTTCCAGGATTGACTTGAATTCACAAAACCTAATTTCACCAAAAATATGAACCTCTACTTGTCAAAAAGGACTTTTCCCACATCAAGAAACGCCGAATTAAGACGGAGGTAAGCGAAAATGTTTTTTGGGCCTCCAGAGAGCCAACTCAAAAATGTGAAAAAGTGTGCAAAGACGTTTCATTTGAATGATGCCAGGAGTAACTTGTAAGAATATGCAGGCATAATGTGAGTTTATTGTATCGAAATACGGCAAGATAGGTCATGAATTTGAATAATTACGAAAGGGTAACGAAAAGATATTTTGGTTCACGGAATTATATTCGCTTGCCTGAAAGCAGCACAAAAGTGAGTACTGGAAAGTAGCGGAGTCTAACACGTTCACTCCTACGACATGTAAAGGTATTACAAATTTCCACCAGTACCATAAGAAGAAGTTTATACGATAACCTCCATTCATATCTCTATAAGATCAAAGTTACTTTTGAATTTAGAAAGAAGTTGCGTATTGTATCAATTCGGCGAGGTCACTACATTCTCTTAAGTTTTGTCAACAAATGAAACCTCTGACTTTACAGCGAAAAGAGTAAAAGTGTGTTGCGATGTGTCTGCATTTGATTTCATTAACCCTTATTCTTTCGGAAAGAATAACCAAACTGTTACAGTAGATACAGCACACTAGTATATCACATTTGACACGTTCCTTCGCGTAGAACTTCAAAAATTGGTACCGGATACCAAAACTGGATTTCAATAAGGTGGTGCTACATAATATATAATTAAAAGGCAGGAACGTACTACAAACGATGTTTCCAAGCCATTTGATTTCAAGATTTGGAGACACCAAATGGCCAGTTCGACCTCTCAATCTAAAAATTCGTTTCTGTAAGCGTTCATCACCCAAGCGTATCAAGGAATTTAAAGATTCGCTAAACTGATGTCACTACGTTGTAGAGTATTCTGCGAAACTTGCATGACTGCAAGATTACATAAATTTCGATAGAGATCCCCTTCTTAAGGTAATTGTTGAGATGTGAACATTTCAATAAATTCTCTTCTTATTCATCAAAATACTCTTGAATTTATCCCCTCGCAACATTGTCATAAAATCTGTTAGATTCGCACATTCTACAATTTATAATCATTAAGAACATTAAATTATTCGTTTTCGCCCAAATATTGGGCGAAGACGAATACGCCAAATTTTCCGTTATAGTATATAATCACTAAGTTTTGTTAAATACTATAATTACCTTGAATTTCTTAAACATATGGCAAAAATAAAATTTGTGCGGGTATCTACTTGACATAGTACCAAATAACAACAGATGTTAAGTAAACGCAACCATTCCCTTTGTGATGGTCACACTTACACTTATATAAATGTTATGGAATGCACTGATACAAGATAAATTAACGTTAAGGAATAGTTACGCATAGATGTGGCTTAAGAACAATAAAAGCCTATTTAATTCAATGAATTGAATTTTAGGTATGACACAATTTCTATAAATACATTTGAAATATTTGTTTAATTAAGATTATTAATGTTTTCAAAATAATATTTATATACTCGTTCTATTGAATTATATAAATCAATTAATATTTTTATCGCATCTTTTTCAAAACAGTTTGAAAAAAGCAATATATTAAAAGATTTAGCTTGGAAAATATTTCATTATGTAAGTGTCATTTGATATAATCCTCCTTTGTTTTGGATAACACATCAAATACCACCTAAAGCGAGAGAACGCGTCATTATAAATAACACAATAAAAAGTTGAATATTACATTTAATGTTTCTAAATTTAGGTATAATTTACAAGTCGGTTATAAATTTTAGTTATTTAATGTCATTCTAATTTTTAAACTAAGAATATCGAAAAGGAATTACACTTTAAATCTTAATCTATCTGAAAATGATTATTTATGGTATTGTCCCAAGAATACCATTTTCGATAAAATACTTTCCCTCATTTCTATCAAAATAGTGTTACAAATATCACGCAAAGATTGTTTCTTAATACTACCATATTTCCAAAGCTGTCGGTAAGAAAATAATTCAGCAAAACGTTTTCGATGGTTGGCAAATTGTAAAGCAAGTACAGATAAAAAGTTTTCGTCAGATAATTAAGCAATCTCCAAAGATGAAAGTAGCCGTCATCAGTAATATGTTATAATTTTGGTAAATATGGTAAAATTTCCGAAAAATTTATAACACCTGGCAAATTTACAAAACTAACCAATAATATTAATAAGTTGGATATTCTTGGATGCATAACAATTGCCCTTTAATTGGGCAATCCAAATATATAGATACTTTTATTAAATTGAATATAAACTAATTCGTATTTTTCGTACGTTGGGATTAGCAAATATCTATGTGTAATTCAAATTGGCAGAAAGTTGCTTCAGGCTTCAATAAATTTATTTTCAAAATTCTAAATAGCGATTTTGATGATGAAATGTAGCCAAAATCTTCCGAAAAATGCTGAATTGCAAAATTTTGCGTGATAAAAAACTGTAATATTTGGTCTAGCTTTTATGATGTGGACTTAATAATGGAGAAGTAGCCTTTTATTTAAAAGGATTCCATTTGGACTATCAGTGGAGTCATCACTTCTTATTTTTAGCGTCAATTTTTTCAGGTAGTTCGAAACCACGTAACCTTCATGGTTTTCACAATTTTATGAGAAATTTTAGACAATTGGCTGTAAATGGTATTAAAACGTTCCTTATATTCCTACGATCACTAAAACTGTCCCTTTTTAAATGGAAATTAGATATCCTGCCCATTTTACACAAATTCACCTGGCACACTTCACTTTGCTACAACATTTTTACACATTATTTTTATCATGTTTAACTTGTATTGACTTTGTACATTGATTGTATTGACAACGTAACATCCAAATGCTATTTACTTAATTGCATTAATTAATACATTTGCCTACCAATATTATTTGCATGGGTTTATTAATTCTACCTTGAGCATTTGATTTACTAATTATTCGATTTAATTTATCTACAATGAATTTCAACTTGTGTCACTATTTGATGTACACTAAAGCTCGTAAAGACTAATTTTTTCATCTGCAGCTCAATTTATGTAGGCAAATTAATTCTATTCATAATTATGACTTTTAACTAGCCCTATCTTTGATATTTATGTACAATTTTAATCTTTAAACTTTCAAATTTTATACACCAAATTCTAATGATTTATCCATCTGTTTGGTAATATAAAACATTAAGTTTGCGTATTGTTTATTGTTTATTATACATAAATATAACTAGTATTGAAACATTGTACTTTCAAGAAAATAAATTTTAGTTTATAATAAAATCTTAATTATATTCAAAACTAATATATCGCTATGGCCAATTTGACCAGTCAATTAAATACCTGCAAAAATTCGAAATTACTATAAAAATCAAATAATAAAAAAAATGCAATATTTACTAAAGGAGGCT
>JAHWXV010596236.1:0-13468 GCA_024586415.1 Phrixothrix hirtus | reverse complement strand
AATAAGGGCGTTCCATTAAAAAAAAGTCGATGACGTCATAGGTCCCACAGAAGTTAACAAAAAAAATAAAATTAATGTCCATAAAATTCCTAGGAAAATATTAAAATCGACGTGTCTGAGCTTTTCTTCCAAACAGCGATGGTAATACATATATTAATTTTATTCCTTACTTTATACACAAGCTGTATGTAAGTTTTGAAGAAATGCCGAATAATTGCAATATAGCATAGAAACATTCTACAATAAAGATCCCCTAGTCATATCGATTAGTAAAATTTATTTTTAATGAAGTCAATAGATACATTTTTCTTAGTTCATTTTAAATAGCTTTACAAATAAAGGATATCAAGTATGTACAAGACATGCTGGACACTATGTGCACTGGACGTTTAGAGAAAATATTATCGCTATAAAACTTAGAGTTGAAATTATTTAAAGTCATTACTACGGCAACAATCCTTATATTTGTTCACAGACTACTTTTTGTGCTGAAATCTACAGTTAGAAATGCTTTAAACAAACTTCTACAATATCGGCGTAAATTCATTTTACTGTAACTTGAAGGCTCTAGCATCATCTCCGAAACCAAAGATGATGGATTCTTATAAATATTTAAGGAATATTATAAAGCTGATAAAGCATCATCATGTGAAGGAAAATATTCGAAAAAGTTGACGGTCCTATTTTATAATTAAACTAGAATACATACAATTTATTTTATAACATTTTAAAAAGTAAGTCTTAATGGATAAAAAGGATTGAAAAATGGAACAATTAAATAACTTTAAAATTTTGCATACCTCACCATCTTTACACTTGGGCGTGATGATACCTAAAACGTATGAATTCACACAAAATGCAGAAATTTGTTATTAAGAGAGATTCGTTATTATTTCACTCACTTCGCGGTATTCTTATAGTTTCGCTTAATGTTTAAATCATGATAATTTTTAAATTATCAATTGCAGATGTAAGAGACCTCTTTTTCATTATTCACTATATTGTTTCGAAGAAGGGAAAATACTTTACTTAATTAGACAGATTTTGAAATGTAGGTTCCCTTAACTGAAGTGTACTATTAGTAATGAAATTATAAAAGAAATTCCATTAATTTTGCCAATAAAAAAATATACTTGTAAAATTTAAACAAACATTCAACAGCAACAAAATCTAAACGTTCATAAGTATTTAAATTAATAAACTCAGAAATTGGTACAATAATTCTGAACAAGAATTTCGAAGTAAAATAAATGTTAACATAGCTTGCAATTTATATACACCTCTTATACTACGGAATCCCCACTCTTCGGGCTCACTCTAACCAAAACTCGGAAAATTCTGTAATTAGACCACGCCTACAATTTCGTTCTCATTTTTACCCACATACCCCCACTGTTGATCTCTCACTCACTATTCTGTTACTTTATATTAATACGTGCTAAAAGAAAACTGGGCTCACGGGAGTAAAAAACTCTCGGGAAGCCCACTCCTCACTCCCTCAACGGCAAACTATCTAGAACGTCAGTTGCTATACTGCTCAAGTTCAAATTTGTTCTAAGTAATTCTGTAGTTCTAAAGTTTTTAATTTTATAAGAATCTGCCTGATTTGCAGTTTTTGCATCTTTGCAAAAACTAATTACCAATTTCTATCACATTCACAAGAAATGCATTCGACTATACAGGGTGTCCGCGATAAAAAATGCATTATTTAACACACGTGTACCCAAGCCGTTTGTGCACAAATCTCTTGGAATTTTTAATCTAACGTAAAAAGGTTTTCGTAAGTTTTCACGTAAAAATCTATTATGGATACAAATCTGTAATATTCTTTACCGTAAAACGTACTTCGAAACATAAATGTGATTGTTTTTATTGACACAGTATCATATCACCTTTACTAGAGTACTTTTTTGAGTCAAGGTCGCCAGTTGTTGTAATATAAACTAGTGCAATGTATTTCTTTAAATCATCTAAGTTTGTATGTGATAAAACACTATTGCTTATTGTTTATACTTATTTACGCATTAATTATTATACTTATTTGATAGATTTCTGAAATAGGCATAATTTTATATACATTAATCAACATGGTTTTTACTAAATGTACATTTCACAAAATTTTAATGATTTCATTTATCGTTTAGAATTTTAACTCTTTTCACAAAATTTCAATTATACACTAGACAAGCAAGTGCAAATATTAATAATATGAAGATATTTATCAAAAATAATTTAATGCCCTGTTAAAGCGATTTTGTAAAAGTGAACGTTATCCTTTTAAAGCTTAAATTATTTTTAATCTTTTGGCATATATATTTAAATTTGCATTAAATTTAGTTTATAACAACAATTTATTTGAAATGTAACGAAAACGTCACAATAGTGCCTGTAAAGGGTTAAAAAATGCTTTTAAATGAATACGTACTAAACACCGAATATAACCTTGTTTTTATTTTAAAGGAATTACAAACTTGTAGAATTACCAGACCCCTAGGAATTTTACGGAAGAAAATAAAGCATTTTAATTTAAACGGTAATTAACATATCAACTGATGATTATTCATTAATTGTGCTCTTAAATTATATGCGTTCGTTCGGCTTCGGTCAGCGGCTAAAGTTGTATAGCCGACCAGCCACTTCTTGTTCAACACAGTAGCCTAAATTAAAAAGCAGGGGCCGGCTGAAAACGTTAAATGCAAATATTTCGAAAACTATGCAATTTAGACACATAGTTTATAAATGTTTTTTGTCGCGCATATTAAGATGTGTCTGCTGTTAAAGTAATGGCGCTTTTTTTTGTGGACGCCCTGTATTGTACTCTCGCATAAAGGTGTATTTTTTCAAAGTTTTTGAGCTTACCGTTCCATAATTGGGTCGCTGTTTTTTAGTAAGTTTTGCAAAAGGTTTGATTATGGCTGCAATCAACCGTAATTCGCATTAATTTTTGAGTTATAGACGTTATTGAACTGCCCGAATCGTCTATCGATCAACTGCCACGAATTTTTCCAGAAACCACCTCTGTTACTTGGATTTCTTCTGAAATAGGTTGAACTTTTACGGGCGAAGGTATAGGCGGGAACTGCACAATCTTTGAAAAACCTTTTCCAGGTTTTTCATATGTTCATCAGATTATTATTACATCATTGAAGTTGCTTAGATATGTTTTTGAAGCTAGATCACTGAAGATCAGTTCCATTATTCTTTTAGAAGTCGCCGAGAAGTTACACAAACCAAACGGCATCACAGTAAATTACCAAAGTCCCGATTCAAAGTTAAATACCGTTTTCTTGCGATTTTCCAATACCTTTTTCAATGTATAAAGGGTGAACCAATTAGAGCGGTTGTCATGGATACTGAATGCCTGATATCTGTCCTGTCTGGTTGCAGTTTTCAAGCGACAATCATCTACATAGGATCTAGTGCTGACACCTTTACTCTTAATCAACCTAACAGTTGATTCCTATGGATTATTAAACTTACTTGACTTCTCGTTTGGATAAATGCAGTCTTCTTGGTTGTTAGCGTATCGATTAAGCATTCCCTAGAAGTCTTTTGTGGTAGAGATTTCAGGGTATCTTTCAATTAGTTGACTAGACTTTTTCTTTTGTTCTTGGTACAAGTTCCTACTCGAACGCTCTAGTATGGCATGGAGCTCAGGTAATGCTTCAGACACAATATCTTCATTGATCTTCGTGCAACGTACTACAGATGATACTGGTATGCACAACTCCAATTCAATGGGATTTCAAAATCACTCACATTCATCAATGGCACGGGTGTCATTTTCTTGAGCTTAATCAGTACTCCCTCAGCTATAATTTTGCGGAAAATAGTCTTGCACTGGCAAAATCCATCTTAACGCCTGTTGTGTTTCATAATCTGGAAGACCACCCACAAACGTTTGTATTGCAAGTTGCTCTATGAATTGTTTCGGTCGACAGATACGCTGATGTGATTTAACCTTCAAATGCAGCTTAATTCCTCTGAGACTTCTCCAACATCTTGACTTCTATTTTTTCATTGCGCAAAATGAATCTTGTGCAGGTTCTCGTCTATAACGCATTTTTAATCTTAAAACCAAGCAGTCAAAACATTTTATGAAAAGGAAATTACAAATAACACAGAATGAACATATCAATTCTAAATGATGGATCAAGTAGTGCGCAAACATTACGTATGCTAAGCAGCTATTTATGCCATACCTCAAGTTACTGTTGGTTTACAAGAAAAGCTTCGCAATAATTACATGTTACTTGTAGACTTACTTTTATGCAATTAAGGTTCAGTTAGTGTACTCGAGCGGTAAAATGCAATACCGGTCACAACTTCGTTAGTACTATATTTCGTCTAGTTATTATTCCACTTAAAACTTTGGTTACTGGATCGCTGCCTCTGTTTTATGAAACACAAACAGGATGGAGTAAGGGAGCTTGTACTGTTTTTAACCTTACATGTAAAATTCCCCAGCACTCTCTAATTCTGAGAACGACTATGTACATAACAAAATTATCTATTAAATAAATAGCACATTATAACTTTAAGAATTTACCTTATAATAACTGAGCAGCAATGATTTTAATGCAATTCATTATTTATCGGACTATAGCTTATAAATATTTTAAAATGATAATAAAGGTAAAATATATCCACAATATGCAGGGTGATTCGAACGAAAAATAATATAATTAATATTGTGCGTTAAATACCGAAAATAAACATGGAATTGTATAATTTCATATAACCGCAGGAAGGCTAAGTTGATATTCTATCACTGCGGTATTCTCTTCGTAATTATCTATCTGGCTATCTTCGGTTAGGCATCCTACATATGTAATTAAAATAAATACGGTTATATGATATAAGAACTACAGCTCGCAAGAAGGAACAGCAATTTTAATTAACGTTGTGTACAAAGAACAAATAAATTAGTGGATCAAACATAGACAATCTAAACTTTAGCATACTTTTTTAGACTAAATATACAGAGGTCAAGTTACCTCAGATCTGGGTAAATCATTTATTTAGTTTATTTTCATCCGTTAGAGATATTGTTTAAATAAATAATTATTTAGAAATTGCAGATCTTTTTCTGAAAAGTTATGGATATATATGAAGCATGTATATTAAAGAATGTCTTTGCAAAAGTAAGCACGGAAATTATAATGCTTTAAGGTTGTTGGATCTCAAACATCTGCTGTCAAACATATTTGCGTAACATTATAAAATAACAATCGGTCTAAGAACTTATAACTTGCCTTACAACGTGGAACATGACTGTGAGTCTACTATTAACGTCGCAAGATTCGGTTGTACCAGTTAGTTCGTTTGACGACGAAGAGGGGTCGAGGTTAGCACAACGTAGGTAAGCTTCCAACAAAGTAAAATGATAAGAATGGGCGCCAGTCGTTCGCAGAATCGCAGAGGCAGCACACAGCTGAACGACAAGGTGTGTGGTATACTTACTTTACTCTAAATTTTCTCAATCTGTACCATTGGTCCAGCAGCCAGAAGCTCCACCTAGACGGAAAAGTGTTAGGTAATGCTGTTTGTCGAAAATAATTCAAATGTTATAGTTAACAACAGTATTTATTCCACCAAACTGGCAAAATCAACAAATAAAGATATTGCAATTCAACAAAAAGGTTTAAGTACTGATAATACAACAAAGTGAAATTTATGTCCTCGAAGGGATGCATATATCAAGCAAAGGTTACTGAACTTGCCTTTTAAAGATTAAGGCTAACGCAAAATATAATAATTGTTACAATAATGCCAATAATATAACAAAGTAAATGTATGTCCCCGACGGGACGCATACGTCAAGCAAAAGTTACTGAATTTCCCTTTTGAGGTTTAAGGCTAACGCAAAATATAATGATTAAACGAACGTACCTCGTATATCAAACGGTAACATATGAATCTAAATAGTAACTACGTCTTACTTGGACGCAAGTGAATGAAAAACAGCTAATTTAAATTAAATGAGAAGCAAAGCGGTAATGTGGTAATACACTATCAGGGAAAGTTATGAGACAAGTATTTTCTAAAAACAATTTGACTGATGGTCCATGTGCGATGGTTTCGTTCTTGAGAATAAATCAAGCATATCCATGTATATTCACTCAAATAACTGGATCTTAAATTAATTAAGAAAAGTAACTTTATGATAGTGGAAGATTGCAAAGTAAAGTTTGTAGCATATTTAAAATAAATAGCAAAAGCAAATTAAATGAATATTGAATTATGCAGCATTACCTTAACTTTAATATATTGTAATTTATGTAATTCAATATTGCGTGTGTTCCAAGTTACAAGTTAAAACGTAGAGAACGCAAGTAGGACTTCATATGTGGCGATAATTTGATTAAAAATTCAACGAAGTTTGTAAACCAAATACATTGTAGCTTATTTATAGAAAGTCATTATAAAATTGAGTAATCGGCGTTTACTGTGCGCTGCAGATGGAGCGACATAATGCGAAGGAAATAAAAATAAAACATAGGTGTACGACCTTAATTTGAGGCTTGGAGTAATCAGCAGTCAGCATCCATAAGGTTGCAGCATCTTAATAACAATGCCTGGTGGATCGTAGTCCTCAGCGGTAAACTAATAAATACAAGACAACAATTACCAACAATGTGAATTAGAAAATCGGCGAAATACATACCGGTGGTTAGGTGTTACAGGAGCACATAGAAAAACTAACCGTTTACGTACAGAGCGATTAGTAAAAAGAAAGAATCGAGTCGTGCTTAGAATATATGCACATATGGCTATAGCTGATAACATGGAAAAGGTATCGATAAACCTAGCATATGCGAAACGTTTGTCGAATTTGACCTAAGACTTTTGATTTAATTCGAATGCATGAAATCGCGCTACTATTTTTGAAAAAGATTTTAAAACAGAATGTTCAATAACAGATTAATTAGTAATTATTAAAGAAATGAATTTGTAGCAAAGAATTTTCATAGCGGCTGGAAATAAATTATGTATATACAACGGACGGTTCACCAAAATAATAATTAACTTGTATTAGTAAAGCAAAAGATTATAAATCTAATTTTAACCATGATAGCATTGCCAATCATTTTCTATTTTGAAGGTCATCAATTTTCATCAGGATGCACTGTTGCCGAAATAAGTATTCCTAAACTATGTAACATTGGTTGGTTGAAAGTTTCTACAAATAATAATCAAAATTTTATTTATTCATATTGGAATGTATCATATTATTGAGATTTCAAGTGTTCATAGCTGAGTTTCTTGTTACCACCGAGAAATAAGTATTTGTACAGGTATTTTGTTCCAAAATATACACCCTGTATATTAAATGGCACAAAAAACGCATCGCGCGTTATTTTGTTCAAAAATAATTAAAAGTTTTTATACGAGTATAAATTTGCTACTAACTAGGTAGTTTTCTAAATATCGGTTGTTAAAGCATTGGCAACCCTGTATGATAAATAGGAGAGAAAATTAGTTGGCGTGATTAATAAGTTATGTTTTCTATTGAGTTCTTCCTTATTTAATTAAAATTTGATTTTATTTAGTACAAATAATTGTGACATCATTAAGAATGTTTTTAAAATACTTCATCCATGCCCTTAAAATATACTTGTGTGTTAAATAAACAGCATAGAATAAAATCAATTATTATTGTTCTAAAACTTGTTAAAAGCTTTTATTTAGTGTAACCTGTTCAGAAAATGCAAATGACATAATAGAGACAAGATGTATTTTAACATAAAATTCCCTAAATGCATTTTGTAATGTTCTTACTGTAGAATAAGGACCAGTATTTCAATATCCATTTAAATTTATCTACTAACAAATTACTTTACTTGTCATTGTATTATCTCGTATTAGTTTTTATGGAAAATATCTACAAGGTAAATTTAAATAAAAATTGAAGTACCACCCCTAGAGTCGATTTTTCAATATGTAGTTTAATTTGGCTGTCTGCGAATTACTCTGCCTTATATTAGCTGTTATTGCAAAATAAATTTAACTGGAGATCGAAAAACTGACCCTGGGGGCTGGTATTTCTATCCCTGCTTAAATTTATCTGTTTAGCATTGCATTAACAATGATTTCCATTGAACATATTTAAAAGATAAGCTTGACTAGAGATTGAAGTACGACTCCTAACCGAAATTTCAAATATCACAGAAACGTTAATCTGACATTACTTGTGTTAAATTTAAATTCAAAATAATATTTAATGTCCTTTTTAGAATTAAAATTATGCCTTATGTCTGAACTTATAAATTGCAAATTTTCAAATGCAGTATATTGATAAACTTGCTAAGTTTGAGGATTGTTAAATAGTACTGTCGCATTTAGTGCAATGTAAAGGAAATGTTTTTAATCTGTTCGGTGAAGAATACTCTATGATTTGATGGTTTTATCTAGCTACACTACACTCACTACACTTTCTTTTAAATTATTGCTATAACAACAATATCTTGTAGAAAATGTACCCACGCCGAATAAAATTTAATGTAGTGTTAGTGTACATCAAACACCGGCCGTGAAACATTTTTTGTATTAGTTAGTTTATTGTAGAAAGTGTTGATGACCTATGATCTTACTTGTCATTTTTATTTTTTATAAATAGGCATGTTGCAATATCTTCAAAACTACTTGTAATAGTTTACCATATTAATAACCAAATTACTAATACGTTAGTATGAAATTTCGCCATCAGCTTTGTTTACGTGGTATTATTTTATAATATTTATCAACAATACTGAATTAACTTCAAATAACTTTGAAATGACAGAGTTTTGAATACAAATCAGTGCGAAACGGGTCTAGCGATTCGAATGAAATTTAAATTGGGAAAAGTACTTAAAATTGTGTATATTTTAGCTTTAAAAGGTGTGGACATCTTCATCATATTGTGTATTTTCAAAAATTTTATTTATCTAAGTTTTAAAATAATCATATCCTATTACTAATGTATTTTTATATTCTAATTTTATATTTTATTAATTGTTAAATTTACTCTTTAAATTTTTATATGTATTGGGTGAAAGACCGTTATTTGACGAACCTCGTCCTTTTGTGATTCCACAATAAACTATATTATTATTCTTCTTCTTATTATTATTATTATTATTATCAGGTGCGTACGTAATAGTTACCACTAAAATAATTTTATAAAAAAATACGTATGTCATAATTTTTTTATTTTTGAATACTACAGATATGTAGATAATTAAATACCCATTAAAATTATCTATCAATATTTTTTAGAGTTCAGTTTCGTTTAGAAGATATACACAAGAAAGTACTATTTCAGATTTTTATATACAGGGTGTTCAGGATAAAATGGGGTACAAGGGGGTATTGGAAACGGTAATAGATATAAGATCGGTCAAATGGGAAAAAAGTTGTATATTTATGTACTCACTAACAATCCGGATTTATATCTTCAAAAATTAACACCGTTGCTGAGATACAGGGCGACAACAAAAAATGTGCGTTTTATAAAAACATCAATATCTTATTTATTGTAAGAGATATTTCACCAAATTTTTAGGGCAAGGGTAATAGATAATGTGGACTTCAAAAATAACCTGGAAAATATTCTAAGCCTACTAAGTTCTACGAAATCGTATCGAACTTTTGTTTTTCTTATGGGCGCTATATTGGATTTTTACATTTTTAAAATCGTCATAAAAAGTGCTTTTGAACCATGTATAACATTCTCATGTTCAGTAAAAAACAATGATTACAAATTGCGAAATTGCAATTTGACCAAAGTAGCTGTTGATTTATTAAAACTGTTTAGTCGAACATATTAGAACTATTTAAGTAAATGAAAACAAGCAACAAAAACAAATTATAGTAATTATCAAAATTAAAGTAACGGTTCAAATAATCCACCATTCTCTCAAATACATGTCTACATCGCTTCAAAACTCCTTCACAACACTGCCTTATTTGGTAGGGATCAATTCCATTTACTCCCTCTTCCACTGCCATACGTAATTCTTCTACAGTTTCGTAGGGTCTTGAATACATCTGGTTTTTTAGATAGCCTCATACAAAGAAATCCAGGGGTGTGAGATCTAGCGATGTAGAAGGCCATCTAACGGGTCCTTGATTTTCAATCCATCTATTAGGATATTCGTTGTTCAAAAACTCTGTGACAATTTGACCGCCGTGTGCAAAAGGTTTAAATAGCTTTCAGAAGTTGCTGTCTGACGCTACGTATTAATCGTGGATTTTCACTGACCAGAAAACATTATTTTTGCGATTAAATAATCCACAGTTAGTGAAACGAATCTCGTTGGACCAGAGAATTTGTAAGGTAAAATTTGGTTCTTCATTATATTTTCTGATAAACCATTGACAAAATTCGATTCTTCTCATTGCATCACCATTATAGAGCGCTTGGCAAGGTGGTTTACGATAGAGATGGTATTTGTGGTGTTTTACTGGGTGTTGATCGAGAGACGCCAATAATGCTTTCAAGCTCGTGTAACGAGGTACGAGGTTTCTCAACTACGGCTTGTAGAACCAAATGTTCTGCATTTTCGTTTCCATATTTACCTCTTTTCGACTTAACGAAACTGACGTGATTTATTAAATTATCACGCAATCGCCGGAACATGTTTCTACCTGGCTGGCATCTTTCCCGATATTAATTGAAACATATTTCTGCGACATTCTCATCATTTCTCTCACAGAGAACAAAACATTCCAACATATCATATTTATTACTATTCGAAAAAATGTCCATTTCAAACTTGCGATTCGCCAACGTGTTTTGCACCGGGAAGATATAAAACTGTTAATTTCAGTTTGACAGTTAGAAAATGTAGAATCGTTGAAATTGTTTAACAAACAATCTTGCTATGATTTGAGGGATCCTCTAAATCAACACCTGCTTTGGGCAAACTACAATTTCGTAATTTGTGATCATTGTTTTCTACTAAACATAGGAATGTTATTCAAAGCTGAAAAACTCATTTTATAACGATTTCAAAAATGTAAAAATCCAATATGGTGCCCATAAGAAAAACAAAATGTCGATACAATTGCATAAAACTTAGTAGGTGTAGAATATTTTCCAGGTCATTTTTGAAGTTCTTATTTCCATTACCCCTGCGCTAAAAAACTGGTGAATGTATCTCTTACAATAAATGTTTTTAGAAAACGCATATTTTTCGTTTTCGCCCTGTATCTCAGCAACGGTTTTAATTTTTGAAAATATAAATCCGGATTATTAGCGAGCACATAAATATGCAACTGCTTCACCATTCGACCTATCTTATATCGATTACCATTTCCAATATCCCCATGTACCCCATTTTATCCTGGACACCCGGTATAATAAAGGTATTACTTTGGAATAACTTATAGAATGCAGCACCACCGACTTTACAATTTGATAAAAACTGTAATTTATAGATTTTTAAAATGCTTAGACTTTAAGTCAATTATTTTGGACAATTGATGCAGAATCCAGTGTATACATTGAGATGTGTTTAATTTATCAATCTCAAGGTTAATATTGGACACCGTGTTGTAGCTGCTAATCAGCATTTTGGTTCAGTAGTTCAAATGTGGTTTATGCACGATGGAGTGCCACTTCATTTTAGCCAAACAGCAAGGGAATTTTTAAATGTAATGTACCTCTATGGGTGGATCGGTCGAGGAGGTCCTAGACCATGGCCAGCACGTTCTCCGGATCTAAATCCTTTAGACTTTTATTTATGGGGCTTCTTGAAAGTATTAGTGTATTCTACCCCAATTTTTGATGTAGAAAAGCTTCAACAGCGCGTAGAAGATGCCTGCATGGATATTTTTGTACGGGCTCAGCAATGCATTCGCTCACACGGAGGACACGTTGAGCATTTTCTATAAAACTAATTTTGTTCTTTTTATTATTTCCTTTTGTTATACTGTTTACTAATAAAAGAATTACAAATCAATTTAAAATCAATATTCAAGATCGTAAAACTCAGAAACTATTGGGTCCAGAAAATTATGTTAAGTAAACGTTTTGTTTACTTTTGTTTACTTTTAGACATACATTAATTCTGTATACAGCCAGCCTACTTTTTTCAAATCACCCTGTATATTAATTTTAAAATTAATTTATTTTATTTAAATTAGTGGGTAATTCAAAAAAGTAACGATAAAAATTCCGCCACTTTACAAATTTTTTCTAAGAGATCCAAGCTATATAATCTTGCAAAGCTGCCTTTTAGCTATTTTCTAATCTTTTATCGTTAGCAAGCATATATACAGGGCCCATTATAAAAGTAATGCGCATTTTCTGGAAAAAATAGAATTATTGATCGTACCGGTACAAATGCTTAAAATTCTTCGAAATACTCTCCCTCTGCATCAACACTTGCGGAGACGTGAAACTCCTCGACCGGAATTTCTTTTAGGAACGTTGTAACATGCTTTTGGATGTTTTCCACGGATTTCCAATGCTTTCCTTTCAGCTCTCTCTTCAGTCGGGGAAACAAAAAAAAGTTGCACGGAACCAAGTCGGGACTGTCAGGGGGCTGGGGGCCCACCGGGGCGTTGCTACGGGCCAGGAAGTTGGTGACGATGAAGTTCGTGTGGGTGGAGGCATTATCATAGTGGAGCTTGACCGTGTCTTTGATGTCAGACCTCTCGCGCGCGATCCGGTGTTTCAATCTCTTGAGCACCTCCAGGTAAAAGGCTCAGTTGACCGTTTCTTCCTGCGGTACAAACTCAAAATGGACGGTTCCTCGGACGTCAAAAAAAATAATGAGCATCGTTTTGATGCGAAACTTGCTCATTTACGCTTTCTTGAGACAGGGGGATGATTTTGAGTACCACTCGCTGCTCTACCTTTTCGATTCTGGATCATACTCGAATATCCAGGATTTGTCTCCAGTTAGGACAGAGTTAAGAAGATCCGGCTCATTTTGAATCAAATCCAACAATTCTTGACAGCGCAAAACTCGAAGTTCTTTCTGGTCTTCCGTCAACACTTTCGGCACAAGCTTTGCGCAGACCTTGCGTATTTTCAGATCCTTGGTCATTATACTATGTACCGCAAATGTGGACATGTTTAGGGTGTCATCGAATTGCTAGATGCTCAATCGACGGTCGGAACGTAAAACTTGGCGCACACGATTCACGTTTACGTCGGTTCTGGCCGTTGCGGGGTGTTCAGAACGGTGTTAGTCGGCGACTGCCTCCCGATTCTCCTTGAACGCCTTGTGCCACCTCCCGGCTGTCACCTTCAAATGCAGTCGGCCTTGAAGGTCTCTTGAAGCATCTGGAATGTTTCGGTTGCATTGTTTCCAAGTCGCACGCAAAACTTGACTGCGTATCGCTATTCTATAGAATGCTCCATCGCGCCGTGTTACAAAGTCGAAAAACACACTTCACGCGGGGGCAGGTCTTTCTATTCAGACTGCTCGGAGCAAACTGGCGACCGGCTGCGTTTGAAGAGAACCCCCCCCCC